>JAQIXU010003025.1:0-10195 GCA_034701245.1 Strigamia transsilvanica
TTTTTTTTTTTTTTTTTTTCCTCAAAATTGTCCGAGAGCCATATATGGCTCGCGAGCCATAGGTTCCCGACCGCTGGCTTAGACGAAGTATCAAAAAAAGATAGAGGAAATTATGAGAGCAATGTAAACAGATACACAGATTTGTAACAGTGGTAGTATTTTTTAGAACTGGTTCATACGACTCAAGTAAAGAAGAACAATTAGCTGTTCGGATTAGCCAACATGCCAAACAACTTGTTTTTGGAAAGATCGCAACAAAACTTGCTGAAGATTGGGCGTAAAGACACGATTACACTGTTTATATCCTTGACGGCTTAGATGAATTATCAAAGGAAGATAGAGAAAATTATGAGAGTAGTATATAACAAATATACAGAGATGTAACTGTCGTAGTATTTTGTAGAACAGGTTTATACCCCTCAAGTAAAGAAGAGCAATTAACTGTTCGGATTAGCCAACATCTGGAAGAAATTCTACAAGAATAGAATATTCACAGACAAACGAGAATTTTTAGAAAAATTCATACCAAAATCTGAGGCAAATCATCAAATTAAACAACAAAACAGTTCTACAAGAATATGTGATCATTGTCAATGATTTCTATTTACTTTACTTTACTTTCAGTACTTTACGCCCAACACTTTTCAGAAAAATAAGAGAATGTTTGTAAAGATTAATGATATCAGGAAAAGAGATAGTTTGAAGTGACTTTTTCTTGTTTGAAAACAATTCACAAAGGAGATTTATGAACTTGGATTTCTAACCAATCACAACGAAAAATGACATCCATTTTAAATAAAAAAGATCATTACGAAGTAATACATTTGTCCATTATCGAATTTGCTGCTGCAGTTTTGCTTATCCGTCGAATCTAGAACTAAAGAAAACTTATCATTTAGGAACCGATGTATGCAATCAGTTGTGAAATATTACTTCGAGAACTGAAAGGATCGGCACAAAACCTTTTCTTGTCGGCTTAATGCAAGAAAATTTGGATAATTTGTGGTCACTAATCGACTCATTCTTGCGTATAAATGCAATAGATTTTAAATTACAAGTGGAACTCCCATGAATCTTTCTAAAAGCAGATATTTGAAAAAATTTTATTCCTATAAATACTATTAAAAACGCCCAAAAAATGTGGAAAAATTGAAAGAATTATACTTACGGGGGAAAGTGGAACATTTTTACATGGTCTCAAAAAGTGTTTACATACCCAATTCCATTTGAAAAGACATTCAATAAATGTCCAAACTTTGCAGTGTCGTTGAATGGTGAATCCTGAACTTCAAAACCGTGGATTTCAGCGCCAGTGTAGACTTTCTACTGTAAATAAGAAAATAGAAAGAGTTTAGGTATAAAATGACTTACTTTAAAGAAAAATGTATTATAAAATTACTGGAAAATAATCAAGTTCAATTTCTCAACGAGTTTTGATGTATCTTAAATTAAACAGTCAAAATTAACTTACCAATGTTTGGCATACTGAAGCAGTGTGCCGAACAGCGCCTACCTGATGTCTGTGCGAAATCCGCCTTGATTTAAACTTATATTTAGTCGACCAAAGGTCGAAACTAATCTACAGAAAAGAATGATAACGTTATCTCATTTGTACAAGACACTCCCATAGGTGCGACCTATCTATGGAGCACCAAGATAAGATAACTGTGTAGTAATAAATAATAAATTTTAAAAAAAAATGAAGATATTTTAGTTTTATTTCAATTTCAATTTAAGATTCCGTATTCTCTGAATAAATAAATGAAAAGTGCAGTCAAATGAAGAATTCAAACAACCAGAACCTTTGGAACCTCCGTAGAATCACCATTTGTTGAGATTAGTTTTATCGGGAATCACGAAAACATGACACAGAAACGTGAGGCCGTGAAAAATGATTGTTGTTGTTGGCACGTGCAAGTGATCCGTGTTTGTTTAGAAATAAGTAAAAATACATTCAATCAACATCAAAATTTAAATATTTTATACAATAATAATGCTAACTAATATATTCTTGGTAAGGAAACAAACTCCTAATGGATATCTTCTTTTAAATATTCAATCTAGCAAGAGAAATATGGCAAAAACATTTTAAAAGAATACACGTCATCCATTGAAAAGACTAAAAAAAAAGAATTATTCCATCAAATTTTGATTTCCATTTTAATCAATTTTGTTTCAGAAAAAAATTAGATCCTTAGCCATCATATCATGTGGTGGCTATGCAACCTACTATGGAATTTGTTATTACACAAGTGAACCCAGATTCTACAGAAATTTTATCATGCCGCTGGTACACAAACTAGATCCAGAAACATCCCATCTGCTAGCAGTTCAAGTTTTAAAAAAACAGTTAGTCTCAACACCAAAATTCAAAGATCCACCTTCATTGGTAAGTTTTTACATAAACAATCCACATTAAATGAAAATTTTATTTCCATTGGTGGCAATTTATACACTTAACACTTCATGAACACATTTTTTCCATTTTAGAAAAGTACATTATGGGATTTGGAGTTCGATAATCCAATTGGATTAGCTGCTGGTTTTGATAAGCATGGGGAAGCAGTCAAAGGACTCCACAAAATTGGATTTGGATTTGTTGAAGTGGGTTCTGTCACTCCCAGACCACAGTTGGGGAATCCGAAACCTCGGCTTTTTCGGCTATTACAAGACAACGCTGTGATTAACCGGTATGAATACACATTTAGTGATTTAAATTTGAAAAACTAACCAAACCTGTAAATATACATTCCATTCCATTATATTACTAAAATCCTTGGTTTTTGAATGGATATTCATTGAAGATGACCGACAACAATCGAAAGGCCGGTTTATTTTACTTTTCATTTAAAAACCAAGTATTTTAATCAAACTTGAAGTTTGAATAGAAGATTATATATCTATTACATTTTTCCAGGTACGGCTTCAATAGCGATGGCCACGACGTAGTTTTTGATCGCCTGGAACAGACTTTGAGAGACGACATGACTAAGCGAGGCATCATTGGCGTGAATTTGGGCAAAAACAAAGACTCGATCGACTCGATTGAAGATTTTGTCCAAGGCGTAAGGAAATTTGGCCCAATTGCAGATTACTTAGTTATCAATGTATCGAGTCCCAACACGAAAGGTCTGCGACTACTTCAGCGGCGAAAAGAACTAGCTACTGTCATTGATAAAGTAACTGAATGCTTGGATTAAATGTTGCTTAAATGATAGAATGGTGTCCATTTTAGGTAGTTGAAGCCCGAAACAAACTCCGTATGAAGCACAAAACACCAATTTTGGTTAAAATAGCTCCGGATCTATCGAAAGAAGGCAAAGAAGACGTGGCGGCAGTTCTAATGAGACCTGGAAAGCCACGAGTGGATGGTATAATCATATCGAATTCGACAGTTGTCCGGCCACCCAGTCTTCAAAGTCCTTTGCAAATCGAGGACGGTGGTTTGACGGGCGCGCCGTTGAAGAAAATTTCAACGGACGCAATCAAAATCATGTACGCCCTTACCAGAGGTAATATTGTGTTTGTTGTTATGGATATTGATGCGGATAATTAAAAAGTTTGGGCACATTTATTTGCTTAGGTGAAATTCCCATAATTGGTGTTGGTGGGATAGCGTCTGGTGCGGATGCGTATGAAAAAATCAGAGCCGGAGCGTCTTTAGTTCAAGTATATACGGCGCTAGTATATCAAGGATTTCCGGTCATAACAAGAATCAAGATGGAATTAGCAGAATTGCTAAGGTATAGATCAGAGGTTCCCCAAAAAAAATTATTTTTCCCAAAAATATCAAAATTTCCACAAATAAAAACAAAATTACATTCAGAAAATGAAAAATTTCCCCCAAAAAATTAAAAACTTTAGTGAAATATCAAAATTGCCTTCAAAAATTACAAAATCAAACACCAAAAATCCCAAAAATAGTCAAAATCTTCTCAAAAAATTAAATTCTTCCACAAATTATCAAAAATCCGATTCAAAATCCACTAAATGACATACTAAATTGTAAAGGAGCCATTCCTGGGTTGTTATTCATCTCTGTTTTTGCTAGATTTTGCATGAATATATTTGCAGAGACTGATTAATCCAATTTTTTGAAATCTTGCAGGAAGGATGGCTATCGGTCGGTGCGTGAGGCTATTGGAGCTGATCATTGGGCAATTAAATAAATCTGCAACACTTTAAAACTCAAGCTGTATAAATTTTGTGTAATAAAAAAAGCAAAGAATTATTTTGATTTGGAAACATTGACGATTTTTAATAATACTTCAAACTCTGGTTTGGAAACATTGATGATTTTTAATAATACTTCAAACTCTGGTTTGGAAACATTGATGATTTTTACCAATACTTTCAAGAACTCAGTGGTAGAAAATAATTTTTAAAATGAGAAATTGATGATTTTGACCAATAAGAAAAGAAAAGAATTTTTAAAATGAGAAAATAAAGAAAACAAACAATCAAGTTTTAATGAAAACAAACTTTAAGTGGTTCCATACTTGTTTTTAACTGACCAATCAATTGAAGTCAAAGAAAGGCTTGTACCTATTGGTGAAAGGTCAGGGTCAAAGTTCATGTCAACATGTCATCATTCAGTGAGTCACACAGTCAGATTCAGAGCAAAGCTGTGCAAGCATAATTCAGGTCCATGTGAAAACAAATACAGTAAGTTTTTTATTCCTAAATTGCAATTTATTTTGTTTAACAATAATCAGATCTGAGTAATGTCCATTACTGTGACTGCTAAATTGAGATTACAAATTAATTACTCAAATTAATTACTCAAAACAATACGGTAAGTGAATCTTTTATTGGCATTTTGATTTTTAAATCGTTTTTTCATTTACTATTTTGATAAATTAATATTTTTCTCGGATATTTTCTAGATCGTTTTATAATGTTCAAACTCCTGGTATACATTTTGGTTTTTATCGCCATCTGTCGGCCGTCATATCAAGTACATCACCTGCCGAAAAACGAGAGCAAGCTCTTTACCAGATCGCAGTTTGTGCCGTTTAACAACTGTCGATATGCGCTATGTCGAAGTGGATTTATCTGCGATTTGACAACGTTTCCGCCAAGATGTAGACTTTTAATAGACTGAAGTGCGCAATCTTGGAAGATTTTCAAATCCGAACTTTGTGGAGTAGTGGGACAGCTGCGCAAGAAGTTTCAATCAGTTTTAGTCTTTTTAATGATTGTTTGGCAAGTTTGCAGAGATGGGATGTTTGTGATCAGTTCAGTGAAGAAGTCCTAACTGGATTCTTTGTTAGATATGCAATAAATATGTTTTGCATTTTTGTAGTTCTAATCTGAACAAACCTCAAGCCGTTTTGACAGTTTTGTATACATTTTTCTATTACACATCAACTATGAATAAAAGTTGTAATTGTTTATTTTTTACGATATCTTCCGCTAAAGCCAAAATTAGGGTTGCACCGAACACCAAAAGAGCCGAATAACCGAATATCGAATATTCAGTGCCGAATACCTATCGTATTTTTAAATAAATCGTTTTTTCATTAAAAAATGCAATTTTTACGTGGAAAATGCAATTTTTTTACGTGAAAAATGCAATTTTTTACATGAAAAATGCAATTTTATCCGGTTTTTTGGCCGAAAAAGTCGACTTACTGAATACAAACCAAATAATCAATTCGACCCGAGACAAAACCACACTCAGACACAGTTTTTATTATTACACCACACTCCAAACTCCGTAGAAATACGGCCTGAGATCGAGCCATGGTTCGGCGAGCGCGCGTCAACATAACGAGATTCGTTTCCCATAATGCAACGTCTTGTTGTAGTGAGGTCACTACCCGAATTCCGGAACGCAAACCGGTGTGATCTAGGAGTGCCCTATTTCATTATGTTACCTGTTCAAACGGCAAAGAATCTCAAATCAATCTCAAATAGTTAAAAGCAAATGAACAAGTTTTAGAAATGTAAGTATTTGCGATCAAACATCAATTTCGCTGCAAAATCACGCAATTATTCGTCTGATTTTTGCAATTAAAACGATTGTTAGCTGTTGGGTGTGGTCGTACAGGTAACAGGCACCTGTTTACACTTTGTTTTTGTTGATTTTTGTTAGTTACAAGCGATCAAATTGAGGAATTTGTTGAGAAATGGCTCCGACACAGTTGCAAGAGATGGGGGTGAGTGTTTGTTGATTTTGGTGAAGTTTTAATTGTGAGAAATGTTTTTGAGAATTTTTTGTTTTTTAGTTGGATGAGAGGACTGATAGTTATAGAGTTGCTGTGAGTCCGTCGTTTGTGCCGGATGATAATCGAACTTTCGATGGGAGACCGAAGAGTCGGAGAAGGCGACCGGCGTCTACGACGAAAAGCAATAAGAGTTTGGCGTCGATTGCTGAGGAAGTTGATATGATTAAAGCACAGATTGATATGGTAATAAGTAAAGGAGGAGTAACTGGAAGTGTGAATTTTCTAAAAAGTTCGGTGTACGGTTTAAAAGGCTAAAATTTGAGTTTGTAGTGGAAAAGATTGAGTTTTTTTGGGATAAAATTGAGTATTTTTGGGATAAAATTGAGTTCTTAGTAGAAAAATTGAGTTTTTTTGGGATAAAATTGAGTTTTTTGGGATAAAATTGAGTTTTTAGTAGAAAAATTGAGTTTTTTTGGGATAAAATTGAGTTTTTTTGGAATAAAATTGAGTTCTTAGTAGAAAAATTGAGTTTTTTTGGGATAAAATTGAGTTTTTAGTAGAAAAATTGAGTTTTTCATGAAAAAAATTGAGTTTTTCATGCAAAAAATTGAGTTTTTCATGCAAAAAATTGTGTTTTAGTGATAAAAAGTTAGTTTTTAGTGGCAAAAAGTTAGTTTTTAGTGGCAAAATTGAGTTTTTCATGCAAAAAATTGTGTTTTTAGTGACACAAAAAAGTTAGTTTTTAGTGGCAAAATTGAGTTTTTCATGCAAAAAAATTGTGTTTTAGTGACAAAAAGTTAGTTTTTAGTGGCAAAAAGTTAGTTTTTAGTGGCAAAAAGTCAGTTTTAGTGGCAAAAAGTTAGTTTTTAGTGACAAAAAGTTAGTTTTTAATGGAAAAGTTGAGTTTTTAGTGGAAAATTTGAGTTTTTAGTAGAAAAATTGAGTTTTTAGTGGAAAAATTGAGTTTTTAGTGAAAAATTTGAGTTTTTAATAGAAAAATTGAGTTTTTAGTGGAAAAATTGAGCAAGAATGCACCATTTTCAACCTCAAATTCGTTATTAAATTTTCTGTTGTTATTTTGCCGGGTGCCAATCGAAAGATCACACACTAAATCCGCATGATTTACCTTAATTTCAATGAAAAAATACCTAATTCTTTTCTACATTTAAAGGACGAACATTTCATTCCACTGGATGAATTATATTCAAGATACGCAACTCATCCTAACATGGTAACAAAATTACTATTACCGTACATTCTAAACCTCATTTCAATTCCATTTCACCTTTCTAGGGCCTAACGGTGCCGAGAGTCCAAGAAGTGCAAAACATGTACGGACCAAACACACGCTTCTTACCAATCGGGACTCCAGAATGGGTCCGCTTGCTGAAAAACATCTTTGGAGGCTTTTCCGTCATCTTATGGGCCGGTTGTTGCCTCAGTCTCATTACATATTCAATTCAAACAGACATAATGGAGACCCCGCCATTCGAAAACGTAACGACTTCATTCTTAAAGTTTACACATTTTTACACTTTAACGCTGTAATTGCAGCTCGTGCTTGGAATTCTTTTGGGAATCGTTGCGATTGTGACCGGACTTTATTCATTTTACCAAGAAATGAAGGCGGAAGTGTTAATTCAGCGTTTCCGGGCGGTCGTGCCGGAGGTGAGCCCGCCAAGACACTAAAATCTGTCAAAAATAGTTAGAAATGTTTGTTTTGTTTCAGTATTGTTCTGTTATTCGAGAAGGTCGATGGCAAACCATTCCGACTTACGACTTGGTCATGGGCGACGTGGTTGAGGTGAAAGCCGGCGAGCGAATCCCGGCAGACATCCGCATCATCCACGCGCACAACTTCAAAGTCGACCAATCGGCCATGTCTGGAGAGTTGGAACCGCAAACTAAATCGGCTGAATTTACCAGTAATAATCCACTGGAGACCCTAAACATTGGATTTTGCGATACCTATGCCACTGAAGGTACCGTCAATACATTTGTAAAGAGAAGAGGCGTGACTAGAGATTAATCCGGCTGTAAATGGGAAATCTCATTTCACCAAAAATCAAAGTATTGAAATATCGATTTTAACCCGTTTTTACATTTTTAAACCTGCTTTTACGTGTTTCTATGTTTTTTAAACCCGGTTTCACATGTTTTTATACTTACTAAACCTATTTTTATCCATATCCATCTGTTTCAAGCCCGTTTTTACAAATTTTTACATAATTTAACCTATTTTTACTTTTTCCAAACCCGATTTTGCCCTTTTAAAACCCGTTTAACTGTTTAAAAACGCGTCAAATTACGTAAAAACGTGTCAAATCACGTAAAAACGTGTCAAATCAAGTAAAAACGTGTCAAATCACATAAAAACGTGTAAACTCACGTAAAAACGTGTCAAATCACGTACAAACGAGTCAAATCACATACAAACGAGTCAAATCACGTAAAAACGAGTCAAATAAATAACGTAAAAACGTGTCAAATCACGTAAAAACGTGTCAAATCACGTAAAAACGTGTCAAATCACGTACAAACGAGTCAAATCAGGTAAAAACGAGAAATAAATAACGTAAAAACGTGTAAACTCACGTGAAAACGAGTAAAACCATATAAAAACGAGTAAAATCATGTAAAAACATGTAAAAACGAGTAAAATCGAGTTTCAAACGAATGGAAATGGTTAACAAAACGGGTTTGGAAAGTTTAAAAACGGGTAAAAAACGGGTTAAAATAAATGTCTAAAAAACAAATAAATTAATCTCGATATTCCGACAGTTTTATTTAATTTTGGCGCTCCGGTCACGTCTCTGATAAAGCTAGATTAACTGATGTGTCTCATTTTCTTATCAAAACAGGTTATTGCAAAGGCTTAGTGATCCGTACGGGGAACATGACCATCTCAGCAAGTTTGTCCCATTTCACCGTATCGCTGCAGGAAAGCGACATTTTCCTAACCGACGAAGTCACTTGGTGGATGCAATTCTTTATGTTTACGGCAACTACTTTGGCCACTGCAATGTTCATTCAAGCTTTTCTAATTGGATTTCATTGGTTGGACTCAATGATTTTTCTTGTGGGGGTTCTCATCGCCATCATACCCGAAGGACTTGTTGCTGTTGTAACTGTAAGGAAGTACAATAATTGTGGACAATTATTTTGTTTTTTGTTTTTTAAATCTTTGTTTGCAGATATGTTTGACACTGACAGCTAAAAGGTTATACAATAAAAATTGCCTCGTCAAGACAATGTCTTGTGTCGAGAAGATCGGTGCCGCTTCGGTTATTTTGACCGATCGCACCGGCATTTTAACGCAGAACTTGCCAATGGTTTCTCATATGTGGATCGACGGGAGAATGGTTGATGCAAATGACACTGAGAGTCAAACAGGTTTGGATGAATTGATGAAATGGTGAAATGTCGATTAACAAAATTGACCGTTAGGTTCGGCTTTTGGTTCTTTGCGCCGGATAGCCATGTTATGCAATCAGGCGGACACGGATGAAAATGGGTGAGTTGTGAACTGGTAACCAGGGCTCCAGGGATGTGTCTTTAAATCTTGATTTTAAACTATCAGAAGGTTTGTTGGTGAATCGGATGAAGTTGCTTTGCTGAATTACATGGGAGACCCGTTCGAAATGCGCCAAAGGAGCAAAAAAGTGTGCGAAATACCGTTCAACCGGAATGGGAAATTCCACGTGACGATTCACGAGTCGAATAAAGCCGGTGAAATGGGTTACTTTCTCCTGATGAAAGGCTCGCCGGAAGAAATCATTCAGCGGTGCTCGACAATTGTTCAAAGCGGAAAGGAATGGCAGCTGGACGACAAAACCCGAGATGCCTTGACGGCAGCATTTATCGAGATGGCCAGTATGGGTGATAAAGTGATAAGTAAGTAGGAATGAAGAAACCCAATAACATGGGGAATGGTATAAATCCTGTAGTCAGTGGTGCTTTCCTGGGGGTTCGCGGGGGTTCGCGCGAACCCTTTGAGGTGAATACTATGGTTCGCGCGAACCCCC
>JAQIXU010003026.1:0-10190 GCA_034701245.1 Strigamia transsilvanica
CATTTTTGGTTAAAAAAGCAGCAGAAGAAACTGTTGCAACAATGTATGATTTTGCTGTAGATTCGTCGTTCCCCTTCTTTTCAGATTTTTCTAATTTGTCCAAATCTACCTTGCAGTTTGCCCGTATGTGTCCGAGTTTGTGACATCGGTGGCACTTAATTTTCGATTTTCCATTTGAATTTCCATTCGAATTTCCTGGATTTCCGTTCGAATTTCCAGAATTTCCACGATTATTCCGATTTCGATGCATTCCAGCACTCAATGCCGCACTCGATTCCTCGTTCTTTTCGCGTTTTTGCGCTTCCTGTAGCAATCTGACCTTCACATATTCTGCCGTGATGTCCGAGCCGCAGTTTTCTATTGCCATTATCATTGGCTTAAAGTCGTCTGGAAGTGTAGCCAGCAGCATCGCCGCCATCATCTTATCATCGACTTTATAGTCCATATCGTTGAGTTGTTGGCCAATGGTCACCTTTTTGCCAATATATTCCGACATGTCCTTGCAGTCACCGTATTTCACATTGATTAAATCCGTTAGGAGCGATACCTGGCTTCCTAAGCTCTTGTCTTGGTAGAGCTTTACCAGATTGTCCCACGCTCCTTTTGCCGTTGTGAAACGTCTCACTTCCTGGTAGATGTGTTCCCGTACGCCCAGCGCGATGGTCGCCAAAGCAAGGCGACTTTTGGTTGCATCATCCTTGGTCCCGGTCACGTACTCCCACAGCCCTTCTCGCACTAGCTGCATTTCCATTGCAAACTTCCAGTTATTGAAATTTGAGATGCCCTCCAACTTTTTGATTTGGTTCATATGTGATGAATAGTGGCCACTGCTTGTTGGTTCCGCCATTTTGAGTCCACAAAAAGTTACCGCGTGGTCAACTGGTCACAAAGTTCAAAAACTGGTCACAAAGTTCAAAAAAAACTTGGTTTGCAAAGTTACAGCGTCCAACAAAAGTTTTGCACAGCTTACAGCATTCCTGGACCCATAACCTGATGAAGTAGCTGAGTTAAGTTGGTGGAGAAGTAGAAACAGACACGTACAACTTGTGTAGAATGTTTAGAAGTGACAATTAGTTTATTCTGGGTCAAAAGGATTAGTCAAGAATGAACAGATGTGATTACTCACAACTTGTCAGAAGTCACGACACCTAGTGGTGACAACAACAAACAAACATGTACATTACACTATTTGCCACAATACATGCATTTGGTTCTGCACAAATGTTGTAAGATCTGTAGCTGATGCTTCAGAGTTTTGTGTTAAATTTCTAATTTGTAAAAAAATGAAAAGAATTGTTATGAATTGTTTTTGTGTTTGTGTTTAAAGTTGTTACCTTAAGCAACAATTGATATTATTGACATTATTTTTTCATGAAAAATGTTAATTTTGAATTTTTTCCATCACATTTTGAAAATCTGAAATTGTAGTTTTTCTTCATTTATTTCCGTATTAACCATAACTTGTTTTACGCTGTTTAGACTAATTAGATGATTCTCTACAACTTAATAATTGGAAATTCTTGTCTAACCTGATTGGTTTAAAAGATAGAATTGATATATCTTCGATCATTTTCAAGAAAAAAAGGTGTTTCCAGACTTTTGACTCACCCTGTATAAACAAAATGTTACTTCGTTTTATTTTATTTACTGTATTTTGTTTTGTTTATTTTATTTTATTTCGCTCATTTCATTTTAGGAAATATAGCTCCTATTATCATGACTCAACTGTGCGTGGTAATAATGATCGTACGTAATTGCAACGTTTGATGGAAATACAGTCAATGCCATCATATTATTTCAAAACTAAAACAAATACAGTAAAAAGGAAATAAGAGGTTTGTACAGTCAAAAAAGGCAAAAGTCTAAAAAAAAATCAACAAAAAATTCCAAATGACACAATAGGAGATTTTTCTTGTTGCAAACATGAGACTCTGCCACAAAATGAAGTCCATTTCCAAAATAATACATCCAAGCAAAAAAAATCTCTCAGAAATGTAAAATATAATACATTTTAGGCAAAATCCATTACAATTAAGGGTAATACAAGTAGACATGCCCCAACGGTGTTATCTCATTTGCACATTTGCTGTAACTTACAGTAGTTGCACAAAGCAAACATGAGCAAGACAAAAACTCTCAGGTTAGAAATCAGGATTTCCCTTATTAAAAGTCACCTTCAAGGAAAGAGCAGCAGAGAAACAGCTAAAAACGTACACATAAGCAAAACAGGTGTGCGTGTGTTAACCCTCCCTGTACCAACCTAGGGTCAAACATGACCCACAAAATATGTGATGGGAGGGAAAAGAAATATGAAGAATAAAAACACACAACACAATAATTTGGAATAAGACAAAACAGACTAATTAAATTAAAATTAAATTAAAATAAATAAAATGAACAAAATAAAATAAAATAAACAAAGTAAATGTTGCAACTTCGATAATCATTTTTTCACACTTCCTGGTGTGCATATAATTGGTTGATTTGATTATATTTCCACCAAATGTTGCAATTACGATCATTATTACCACACACAGTTGAGTCATGCTAATAGCGCATTGTTTTGGAGGAGCTATATTTCCTATATATTGTGCAGCATTCACTTCAGACTTACACAGTTTCCCAAAACGAAGCAACTATAACCAAGCAAAAGCTTATCCCATCGGCATATTTGTATCCAGTATCCAAGTTAGGACCAAGGTAAGTTTTTTTAGATTGCAATAGAATTCATTAAAAGAAAACCTTTTCCCAACCAATTTCAACCTATTTTTCAGTTTCTAGCCATCATTGCTTTTCATTAAAAATATTTCTCCTGTTTCAGTCAGCAGTATGAAGATGTACCTGTTTCTTTTTGCTTTTCTAATGATTTTGGGGTTGAACGAAATGGCTGCAGGTTGTCGTTGGGATGGAACTGCACCGTTTTGCAGTGGTAGTTGTAAGAGCAATGAGATCCAGTGTAGAAAAAACAATCATGGTGATGGTGATGGTTCTGAATGTTGGACCGGGAGTAAGCTTTACTGTTGTACCTTAGCCGAAGGCTGTTATGGTAGTACATTTGGAAAATAATAAATTTGCTCTACAAATGTAATAACTACATATTTCAGTATTTGCATTATGTAATTTAAAATAATTGACAAATATAAATTAAAAGATTAATGTAGTGTCTTTTGTAGCATTATTTTGAAACACTACTTCCGCAGCAGGTGGCATAACTCCTCTTTCATTTACCTTTATAAAATAGTTTAAGTGGCAAAAAAATAGCTCAGCTAGATTTTTAGCTCTATTACATTCTTATTTAAGCGTCAACTTAATTTTGAAGACTTCGATACATTCTGGGTTCTCAGTTGACTGAATAACTCGACAGAAAAGATTCTGCAAGAGAAAATTTCAGAGCTGCAAATTAATCTTTTCTGTTGCCGGTTTCTACTTGTAACTGGCAGAACAGTGGTCAGAAAATTGGATAGAAAACTTTTGTTCCGAACAAAATACTTACCGTACATTATGAATTTGATGAAACTTTTGTTGGATAGAAATGAGATTTGTACGAATGGGTTAAAAGCATAACAAGAAGGTTTATTAAAAATTCAGTTGCCCCTAAGAAACCTAGGGGGATTACATATTCGCATCTTATTGGATGCTGGATGCTGCGCACACGCGCGCCATCCGAGCACCTGGCAGTGATAATATATGTCTGCTGCTCAACAGAATTAAGTTGACTGCAATAACTTCGCACTATTTTCCTTCAGGGCTGTGTCTCTATACCGATTGTCCCTTGTATTGTACAGAAATGTAAAATCACGCACCGCTTCAATCAGCATAAATCTATCCAGTATCCAAGTGATAACCTACGTAAGCTCTTTTGGAGTGTAATATAATCTATTAATTGAAAACCTTTTTTCACTACCTAGCGAATTCAATCGAATGGAAACGACTGTTACAGAAGGACTCCGACAAAACTCTGCTGGTTTTGTGTAATCGCGTTCAATGTAGAACATCGTATTTCGTATCCATGATGATCAACATTAGAGGTCGAGTTTAATGGTTCGTGGACATTTTCACTAATTTTATCTGTTTTTCTTGGAAAATTTTGAGAACTGGATTGTATTCATCTATTTGAAGATAATGTAATGTTTCTCAATTTTGCCCGATGATAATAGAATTTAAGTCTTATCCATAAATTCTATTTGAGTTATGGCCAAAACAAACAAATCAATTAAACCATTCAAATATCTTTCCACAGCAATAAAATTAAGGATGTATTCTATTGATCAACTTATAAAAATCAAGAGTCATTTATCAGCTAAACAAACAATTATTGATAATGAAAGCTTGCATACCAATCCTTTTTGGGGTTATTATAGAAGTACACCTGCAAGCAGACCGAACAACAACCTTGAGTATTGAAACTTGTATTTTTGTTGGAGATCAAGTCCTGGTAACTATTTTTCGAAGAAGTTGTTTGTTAATTTGGTTTCCGTAAACTCTTTTGTTTTTTGTGTTTTTTCTTGCTTGAAATAATTTTATTTGCAGTTAAAAAGCAAAAATGGATCATTTTGCCGATCCCGATTTATTTAATCAGTTTGGCCACGAGGACCATGCGAACCATGTGGCCCTGGAAAGTCCGGTCCAGCAAGTCTCGGCTTTGGATCTAATCTTGGCCGAGATGCAGATGATGAAAGCTGCGCTGGCTGCGCTGCAGCAGCAGCAGAATGTTGTAGGAACCGGAGGACAGGCTAGCCCTGCTCCTGCGATAGTGGACCACCAAGTCCCGCCTATGAAATATGAAGAATAAAAACACACAAAACAATAATTTGGAATAAGACAAAATAAACTAATTAAATAAAAATTAAATCAAAATAAATAAAATGAACAAAATAAAATAAAATAAAACAAAGTAAAATAAAATAAGCAACACACTCTTTTCTTTATTGGGCTTCTATGCTTTAAATGATTTCCAATGCTTCATTGCTTTTAACCAAGGCCGGATTAAGGGGGGACGTTTTTATGTCACTGCTGGGCACGCAGTCAGCTTCTTGGGGACAATAGTGCCAGACTCCTTAACCCTAGCATTACAAACCTAAAAAAAAATCCCATTCTCACCCAACCCCGTTCATTTTATACACAAAGCCAAAAAAAAATTTTCAAAAAACAATGAAAATGATTCTATTCTTTGATTATTTCATTATTATGTTGAAATGTATTGTACGAGTGTTTGTTTGATGCTGTTTAAATGTAAATGACGTCATATGCAAATTATTTTGATATGACGTCATATGCTAATTCTGTCAAGTTATGACGTTTTATGTATGATTTATGTGTTTTATATGTTCAGAATAAATGTAACCTTCGTTACAGTAACATTCAATCCAGTGCAATCCTTATTTTACTCAACAATTAAGATGTCACATCGAATCCAGATGCTTTGCCAATAAAATGTCACCAATTTTTTATCAGTTGAAAGAGTATGACAAAAGTAATTGAGATTGAAGTCAAAGAGATTTTATAAAAGTTTTTTCAAAATTTTTTAACCTAATATTTTTTTTTATTGTTTCTTATGATGTCGGAATAAAACACAAAATTTGAGAAAAAAAATCCTTTTAGTTTTAGAGAAAAAAAAATATAAACACTTTTGTGGGTCACGTTTGACCCTACTTTGGTACAGGGAAGGTTAAGGGTCTTAAGGTTGCAATACTCTGTATATGATGGAAAAACGTTCAAACTAAGCAGTTAAATGTACACCAACAAATGTGAAATGTGAGAAGCCCTGCCTAGACCAAAAATGACAAAACTGACACCTTCACAACTTTTCCAAACAAAAGAAAATGAATTTGCATGTGGAAAAATGTGTTTTAGTGAGAAAAATTCATTTTAATCCGAAAATTTCAATTTCACACAAAACAGTGCACTATTAGCATGACTCAACTGTGTGCGGTAATAATGATCGTAATTGCAACATTTGGTGGAAATATAATCAAATTAAGCAATTATATGCACACCAGCAAGTGTGCGGAAATGATTATCGAAGTTTCAACATTTACTGGAAATGCATACAGATTAAAAAATAAGAGATTATGCCTAAGACCATAGTTTTTAAACCAGTCTAAATGTCAAATTTAACATGTAAAATCTTACATTCAGATTAGTTTAAAAGATTTAAAGATGTTTACATCACTTTATGAATGCACCTACTGTACTTTCCAGCGAAATAATGCATTTTAAATGTGAAAAATTGCATTCTTAAATTGAAGAATTGCGTTTTAAATAAGGAACAATATATTTCTGTCTGTGCCAGAAAGGCCCTTTAGAATCGGTGGGCTTGGGGCAAAGGTCCCCTAGCCTAGGGCCGGCCCTGGTTAAAAGCAATGAAGTATTGGAAATCATTTAAATCATAGAAGCACAATAATGAAGAGAATGTGTGGGCTATCAATTATATAAACAACATGTACTCTGTTTTTTTTATTTTATCTCGTTTATTTCGTTTATTTTATTTTATTTCATTCATTTTATTTTAGGAAATATAGCTCCTATTATCATGACTCAACTGTGTGTGGTAATAATGATCGTAATTGCAACGTTTGATGGAAATACAGTCAATGCCATAATATTATTTCAAAACTAAAACAAATAAAGTAAAAATGAAATAAGGGGTTTGTACAGTCAATAAAGGCAAATGTCTAAAAAGAATCAACAAAAACTTCCAAATGACTCAATAGGAGATTTTCCTTGTTACAAACATGAGACTCTCTGCCAAAAAATAAAGTCCATTTCCACAATAATACATCCAAGCAAGAAAAATCACTCAGAAATGTAAAATACTGTATAATACATTTTAGGCAATATCCATTACAACTAAGGGTAATAGACATGCCCCAACGGCGTTATCTCATTTGCACAAAGCAAACATGAGCAAGACAAAAACTCTCAGTTTGGAAATCAGGATTTCCATTATTAAAAGTCACCGTGAAGGAAAGAGCAGCAGAGAAACAGCCAAAAACGTACACATAAGCAAGACAGGTGTGTTGAACACCATTAACTGATTTAACCCTCCCTGTACCAACCTAGGGTCAAACATGACCCACAAAAGTATTTTTATTTTTTTCTCTTAAAACTAAAAGAATTTTTTTTCTCAAATTTTGTGTATTTTATTCCAACATCATAACAAACAATAAAAAAAATATTAAGTTAAAAAATTTTGAAAAAAATTTCATGAAATCATTTTGACTTCAATCTCAATTATTTTTGTCATACTCTTTCAACTGTGTGGTAATACTTAATGGTGTTATGGTTGCAATACTCTGTATTTGATGGAAAAACGCTCAAATTAAGCAGTTAAATGTACACCAGCAAGTGTGAAATATGAGAAGACCCCCTAGGCCAAAAATGACCAAACTGACATCTTCACAACTTTTCCAAACAAAAGAAAATGAATTTGCATATGGAAAAATGTGTTTTTGTGAGAAAAATTCATTTTAATCCTAAAATTTCATTTTCACACAAAACAGAGCACTATTAGCATGACTCAACTGTGTGTGGTAATAGTGATCGTAATTGCAACAGTTGGTGGAAATATAATCAAATTAAGCAATTATATGCACACCGGCAAGTGTGCGGAAATGATTATCGAAGTTGCAATATTTGCTAGAAATGCGCACAAATTTTTAAAAAAAGAGCATAAGCCTTTAGATCATATTTTTTAAACCAGTCTAAATTGCAAATTTAACATGTAAAATCTTACATTCAGACTAGTTTAAAAGATTTAAAGATGTTTAAATCACTTTATAAATGCACCTGCTGTACTTTCCAGCGAAATAATAGGTGCGTTCAATTTCAAACCGTTTTCGTCGTTTTCCCCGTACAGTAAATGAAAAAATGCAAAAAGAATCAAAAAAAATACAAGAGTGTGCAAATACAGGCAAAAATTTTAAAATTTTTGGCAGTTTTGTATTCTTTCGTATTTTTTGCATTTTTTTTGCATTTTTGTTTCTTTTGTATTTTTTATTTTTTTGTATTTTTTATTTTTTTGTATTTTTTATTTTTTTGTATTTTTTATTTTTTTGTATTTTTTATCTTTTTGTATTTTTTATTTTTTTGTATTTTTTATTTTTTTGTATTTTTTATTTTTTTATATTTTGCATCTTGGTGTCACCCCTTGTAATGGAGTCACCCGGTGCGGCTTGCACCCCCCGCACCCCCCTAGTGACGCCACTGCCCTTTAGAGAAATAGCCAAAAACGTACACATAAGCAAGACAGGTGTGTTAAACACCATTAATCGCTTTAACCCTCCCTGTACCAACCGAGGGTCAAACATGACCCACAAAAGTGTTTTTATTTTTATTCTCTGAAACTAAAAGGATTTTTTTTTCTCAAATATTGTGTATTTTATTCCGACATCATAACAAACAATAAAAAAAATATTAGGTTAAAAAATTTTGAAAAAATTTTCATGAAATCTGTTTGACTGCAATCTCAATTATTTTTGTCAGTATCCCGTCCTAAGCGCAAATGTCCGAAGCGCGAAATTTCAATTTTTTATAAAAATAAATTTTTGCGTGTGCCAGCCGTCCTAAGCGCGAAAAATAATTTTTCGAATGGGCCAACCGTCCCAAGTGCGAAATATACAGTTTTGAATGGAGATGTGGCTTCTCTGTAATGGCGCGCATGGAGGTATGTTTGTCTATTTATTTACGTGAGGGATGTTCAGAAACCAGCCCGGAGCGCATCGGAGAGATCTATGCATAGCGCAGAAAAATCCATTTTATTTTATTTTATTTTATTTTATTTGGAATGTCGAGCTTAGGCCGGTGTCACATCGTCTTAAGCGCGACATTCCGAATTTTTCAAACGACTTGTCGGCCTAAGCGCGAATTCGCGCTTAGGTCATTCGCGCTTAGGACAGGGAGCCTTTTTTGTAAATATTTGATCAGTGGCGCCATAATCGCCATTTTTCCACATACTTTATAATTCGCGATTGTGGCGCGACCTGGTGGCAGAATAACCGGATTCACCTTTACATTCGGAGCATGAATTTTTTTTAGGACCAAGACCAGTGTGTTGCTACACACCTTATATTGCCTTTAATAGTGTCCACAATTTGATCTTTAGCAACATTAAATAAATAAAAAAAATTAAAGGTGAATATTTTTTATTATTTTTTTAAAAGAAACTATTTACAAAATAAATGTCATAACAAAGAGATGCTGTGCTGTCTAACACCGAATGGATGCAAACATCTTCCAAAAAACGCAAATTGAGTTTTGTCAAATTGTTCATCTGCACATGGAAAGTTAAAAAAATTCACAGGCAACACCTGCAAACCATTCCCTAATTAGGGATTATGTAGGGGAGCTGCCACCCCTTTTAATCCACGGAGGGTGAAAGTTGGATTAAAAAATCAAACTTTTGATTTGTTTAATTTAATTCCTAGCATAAAACTAACCTGAAATTTGAAATCTCCATGCTCAACTTAGTGGGAAATTAATGTTTCATCCAGAAAATTGGATGAAATTTAAGCAGTTAGGAGACATTGAAAAGGAATAATTTTTGTGGAGCAGAGACACCCGAAAATTGCTTTTTTCTGGCTTCAGCACCAATCTATTGAAATTTGGGCTCCCCAGCCCTACAGAACAGCTCATTCCACACATATTAAAAAAAAGAAAAAAAAAAAAAAGACTCATTTTTAAGCTAGAAAAACTTGAAAAAACAAGTTAACATGTAACTCTATGGGAAAACAGTGGCGCCCTCTATATTTCAAAGTTGGCATAAACCAGGGGTTACAAACCGAGGGGGTAGCCAATCGCAAAAATCGCGTACGAGATTTTGAAATCCTTGAAATCCTTGAAGATTTCAAAGATTTCTAGGATTTCCGAGATTTGAAAGATTTCGAAGATTTCAAGGATTTCCTAAGGATTTCAAGGATTTCCTAAGGATTTCAGGATTTCACAAGGATTTCTCAGGATTTCACAGGATTTTAAGTGGGCTTCTTGCTCGGTTTCTCGGGAAGGGGTAGCCCGAGGGGATAGCCAATCGCAAATATCGCGTACGAGATTTTGAAGATTTCAAAGATTTTAAGGATTTCCAAGATTTGAAAGATTTCGAAGATTTCAGGAATTTGCTAAGGATTTCAAGGATTTGCTAAGGATTTCAGGATTTCAGGATTTCCCAAGAATTTCTCGGGATTTCAGGTGGGTTT
>JAQIXU010003027.1:0-10187 GCA_034701245.1 Strigamia transsilvanica
GATGTTAAAACCCATTTTCAACTGCCATTTGGTTAGATTTTGTTAGGCCTAACTAACCACTGGGATTAGAACAGCAACAGCAAAACTAACAACGCACGAAATTTGTCATGGAAATCCAAATTGAAATGAAAAATGTAGTTGCACGGCACTCGCGAATAACAATAACCAGCCCACGAGCAAGCGAACAAAAAAAAACAAGTATTACGTCATTGTCATTTCCGTTCGGATAAAGCGACATCTAGTGGGCAAAGGTTGAAGTAAACAAGAAAGACGAGAACAAAGATTGTGGTAAAGTTGTTGCAGGCAACATTACATTTAATATTAATTCGAAAATTATTTCCCTTCTAATTCATTAATCTGCAGTCGTGCAAATATTCTCGCTTCTTTTATTTCTGTAAATAAAATTAGGGTTTTTAATATTTATTCTACATAATGTAAAATATTTCCGAAACTTATCTGACCGTGATTCCCCTGGCTTGTAATATTTACCGGGAGCGTAAACGAAAACGAAAACGGCCCTTTATTTGTTGGGTCATGTGGATTAAATCCTAACGGCTTAGGATTTAATCCACATGACCCAACAAATAAAGGGCCGTTTTCGTTTTCGTGTGGCGCATGTTCGATGGCATCCGAGGTCGAGGTGGAGGTCCCTAAAACCGTTTAAATGCTGTTAAGTGTTTTTGGTTTGTTTATTATGCTATTCGTACCGTTTTCTGATCTATTGTGTCCTGTTTTCCATTTCAAATCGATCGTTTTCTTTGGCCACGAACTATTCCTTTACTCGTGGTCGGCCATGTTGCTGGGTGACGTCGATGATCCTGAATCCGATGACGGGTTTTGGTCACAGAGAAAACTCGGAGGAAATAGATATCTATATTCCCCAAAGGTGGCGTTGTGTCCAAGGCAAAATTAATTTAAAACTTCTACTTTTTTCGAGACACTTTATTTTTTTTATTTTTTTTTTTCAAATATATATTTCTTCTGTTCAGGTATTTTCAGTGAATTTATCACTCAATTGATCAGTTTTTCGAGTTAACGGGATTCAGGTTTTCAAAATTATCAATTATGTCGCGCATGCGCTTTCATTCACTTCTTTGCCGCCTTAACTCTTAAGTGCTCCAGTCGAATAAAGTGTGCTGTATTTCTGGGCCTATTTAATATAAAAATCATGTCTGACGATCTTCCATTCCGGGCCGAATATGCAAAAAGTGGCAGAGCATCTTGTAAAGCGTGTAAAGCAGCTATTGAAAAAGGTTAGTTGATCTCTGCTTGTTCATTACTCTATGCCGAAAATGTTGGATGCCGAAATAATGAATTTCCGCCCGTTTTTATCCGCAGCATCATTGCGACTTGCTGTTATGATTCAAGTGAGTTAGTAATTAAAAGCGATGAGGTTTACGACTAAAAATGTATTTGTTTATTTTTATTCTTTATGAAATGAAGTCGCCACGCTTTGACGGAAAAGTATGAAAATGTTTGAAAAATTTAATCCAAATTTCATGTTAATTTTTATAAATTTCTAGCAACCAAATTGGTTTCATTTTGACTGTTTCTTTGGAAGAAGTCGACCAAAAACTGTCGGCGATATCGCGCATTTCGACCAACTTCGATGGGAAGATCAGGAAAAAATAAAGAAAGCTGTTGGTAATTTGAAAACCGAAAATGAAATTTTATTTTATTTTTACTAATATTTGTTTGGTTTTTGTTTAGAGAACACTGGTGCATCGTTTATTAAAAGCCAATTATCATCGAAGAAAGAGTTGAGCGATTTCGCTACTGAATACGCAAAGTCTAGTCGAAGTACTTGCAGAGGTTGTAACGAAAAAATTACAAAGGTATAACAAAAATTCTAAAAAGTGACTAAGTTTTCATCCAGAAAGTTGAGTTTCACAATGTTTTTTCACCTGACATTTGTGGTAATTAATTTCTGGTAAAATAATCGCGAAAATCTTTGATTTTTAATTTACAAATTTTGTAAATTCTGTACTGAGATCGCGTACAATTGATTAAATAAATTATTTAACTATAAAATAATTATTATTTTATTATTATTATAGAATTTGGTACGAATCTCTAAAAAGGATTTTGAGGGGGAAGCAGCTAGATTTGGTCCTGCGGATTTGTGGTACCACGTGGACTGTTTCGTTTCGAATCGTGAAGATTTAGAATTTTTTGGAGCGGCTGATGTGTATGTTGATTTAGAAGTAATTTTTCTGTTTTTATATTAATTCGTTCCGCTTATTTTATCTAGACTTGCTGGTTTTAAGTCCTTAAAAGCGGAAGATCAAGCCAGCTTGAAAAAGAAGTTGCCAATTATGAAAAGCGCCGTGTAATTAAAAAAATTCTAGTAATAATTTTTGATTCGTGGTTGTCAGTTTGGAATTTTGTCAATAGGAAACGGTTAGCCGAGTCTAACAAAGATGCCCCCAGTAGTAAAAAAGCTAAAGAAGCGGACGATGCGGAAGAAACGCAGCTTAAAGTGAGATATTTTGAATATTCTTCATAAATTATGATAATTTACTACCAATTTTTTTTAATTTGTTTAGAAACAAAATAAAATTATTTTTGATTTTCGAGATAAACTTGAAAACCAATTGAAAAAGAAAGATCTGCAAGAGCTGTTGGAACATAATGATCGAGTAGTTCAATCTGGAGACAGTCGGGTAATTAATTAATTAGATAAATAAAACACAATTTTAAATATTGAATTTTCTAGATGCTCGATTGTTTGTCGGACGCAATGGCGTTCGGCGTTCCCAAGCCGTGCAAAGAATGTAATGGAGGACAATTAATTTATCAGTAATAGTAAATTTTTTATTTTCATTTTTTGTGTTTTTATTTATAAAACAATTAATATTTATTTTATTTTTTAATTTTAAAGGACCGAGGGATACAGATGTCATGGTAATATGACCGAATGGACCAAATGCACATTCGTTACAAAGAAACCGGAAAGAAAACCATTCACAGTACCTGATGAGATGAAGGAAAGATTTGATTTTTTGTAAATGATACAAAACTGAAACTTAGATCAACATTTTAAATTTATGATTTTTGTTATTTATATTTAGGAAAAAGTATAAATATGTCAAAAGGGACCGAATTTTTTCATCAAAACACGTTCCATCTGCAGCTGTTGCCTCCTCATCTTCCGGCAGCAAACCACCCTCGTAATTGGTCAACAATTATGCAAATTAACGATATAATAGTTTTTCTTCTCTTTTAGGGCCGATTTACCATTGTCCAACATGCATTTTGTAACTGTTGGTAAGCTAAACAAAGGAAAACCAGCATTAGTGAAAGCGATTGAATCTCTCGGAGGAAAAGTCGTAACGAAAATCGATAAAACCGTGGCAGCTGTCATCAGTACAGAAGGTGTTTGTCATTTTAAATGAACAAAAAAGTGGTTTTCTGTTTGTTAATCGCGATCATTTTGACAGCGGAGGTGAATAAAATGAGTAAAAAGATCGAAGAAGCGAAAAATGCGGACGTTCACGTCGTTTCTGAAGATTATGTCGATTCTGTGAAGAATGGCGGAGCGGTTCTACTTATTGTCGAGAAAAGTATTTGTGATTGGGGATCGGATGTGAGTTGTACAAATTGAAATTGAGAAAGTATTTTATTTTTATTAATAATAATTATTTTTTTTTTTAAATTGTATAGCCTCATTTGCGCGTACAGGAACCTGGCGACGTGAAGTCGAAAAAAAGCGGCGCTAAAGGTAATAAAATAAGAACTGTCTACCACGATGGGAGCAGATACCCGGTTTATCTAAAGTTGGCAAAACTGGCACGAGATCTCCCAAAAATCAAATTTGCTTTCTGATGACCAGAACTGATTAAGACCCAGGTTCTGGACAGTTACGGGGCGAACATAAATTCGAAAATTTTAATTAATTTATTGTTAAAATCAATTTTTATTGAAATTATCTAGAGAAGGAATCGATGTTCACGAAGAGTATGCCTTCGACGTTGAAGATGACGGTTAAAGGTGGCGCTGCTGTGGATCCAGCATCAGGTAATGATTGTTTATGAAATTATTCGATGAATTTGTTGTAAAATTTAAATGAATTTTTTTTTCTCATAGATTTACAAGACGTGGCTCATGTTTTGGAAGTGAATAGCGAAATCTATAACGCTATTCTTGGAATGGTGGATATTTCTCGTGGAACCAATTCGTTTTATAAGCTTCAGATTTTGGAAGGAGACAAGAAAAATAGGTAAAAATAATTTTTTTTGTTTCGGTTTCGAGTGATTTTAATTGATTTTTGGGTCTTTTTTTAAATAGGTACTGGTTGTTCAGGTCGTGGGGTCGCGTCGGAACCACGATCGGCGGTAATAAAGTCGAGCAAATGTCCGATAGAGAGGACGCCATCGATTCGTTTCAAGCGTTGTACGTAGAGAAAACGGGCAATGAATGGAAAAATCGCAAGAATTTTGTCAAGCAGCCTAATAGGTTTTATCCGTTGGATATCGATTATGGTCAAGTATGGACTCTTATTGACAATTTATGAGCATTTAGTAACGATTTTTCGTTCTAGGATGACGAGAAAATTAAACGGCTGAAAGAGGATTTTAAAAACAGCAAATCAAAACTCGAGCAACAAATTCAGAATTTAATTCGCATGATATTTGACGTGGAAAGTATGCAAAAGGCTTTAGTGGAATTCGAGGTGTGGAATGAGTAAACGAGTAATTTTATTTTTTTTAAGTTTATAATTTTTATTTTTGTTTTCTAGATCGATTTGAAAAAAATGCCTTTGGGTAAGTTGTCGCGAAAACAAATCGAAAAAGCTTATACCATTTTAACCGAACTACTGCAAGTAATTTGAATTAATTTTAAATGTTGAAATATAATTTAAATTCTCTTTTCTTAATAGTTGATTCAAACTAAAGCACCCGCTTCAAAGTTCTTGGACGCATCCAACAGATTTTACACACTTATTCCGCACGATTTTGGCCTTAAAAAACCAACTTCTCTCGACAACGAAGAAATTATTAAACAGAAAATAGAAATGTTGGACAACTTGTTGGAAATCGAAGTCGCTTACAGTTTACTACAGGGTGAGGACGACGCCTCGAAGGATCCGATTGATGCCCATTACGAGAAACTCAAAACCGAAATTGAAGTAAAAAATAATAATAATAAAATATCAACTTTTGTTTGATTTTAAAAAAAAAAATTTATTTTAGGTTTTGGACCGTAAATCCGAAGAATTCGACTTGATTAAAAAATACGTGAAGAACACTCACGCCACAACGCACAACCAATACGGATTGGAGATCATCGACGTGTTCAAAGTGGTCCGTCAAGGCGAATCAAAACGCTACAAGCCGTTCAAGAAGCTCCACAACCGCAAACTCCTCTGGCACGGTTCCCGAGTCACTAATTACGCGGGTATCCTGTCGCAAGGATTACGTATCGCTCCACCGGAAGCGCCATCGGTAGATTATAACATTTTTCTAGAAACTAGAACATTTTTTTTTAAATTTCTCATTTTGGATTTAGACCGGTTACATGTTCGGTAAAGGTGTTTATTTCGCCGACATGGTGTCGAAAAGTGCCAATTACTGTTGCACCAACAAATCCAATCCGATCGGACTGATGTTGTTGTGCGAGGTTGCATTGGGAAATATGTAAGTTTGAATTTTTATTAATTTAATGTTCGGTTTGTATAATTTCTTACATTTATTTATTTATTCAGGCACGAGTTGAAAAACGCGGATTTCGTAACTAAATTGCCGACTGGGAAACACAGTACCAAGGGTATTGGAACCACCGAACCGGATCCAGGTGCCAAACACGTCGACGCGGACGGAGTAGAGATTCCTTTAGGTCAAGGCGTTAAAAGCAGCGTTCCCAACACGTCACTGCTGTATAACGAGTACATAGTGTACGATGTCTCGCAAGTCAATGTGAAATACCTTTTGAAAATGAATTTCAAATGGCGTTACTGATCGATAGTTTGAACGATGTACGGGATGAGGATTTTTATTTTGTTAATCTTTGAGCTTTACACATTATTTTGACTAATTAAACACTCGAATATATAACAAGTTATTTCGGACCGAGCATTTCTGCGGGTTTGACCCACTCGTCGAATTGCGCTTCGGTCAAGTGACCGAGTTTCAACGCCGCTTGCTTCAATGTCGTTCCTTCCTTGTGCGCGGTTTTAGCGATCTGCGCCGCTTTATCGTAACCGATGTGCGGATTCAAGGCGGTGACGAGCATTAACGATTCTTGCATGAGTTTGTCGATTCTTTCGCGATTCGCCTTGATATCGACCACGCATCGGTCGGTAAAAGAAACCATACTGTCGCTGAGTAATCGAATTGACCTACGGAAGAAGAAGAAAAATGAATTTTAATCGATTTTCAATCGATTTTTCTTCGTTTTTACCGAAGGACGTTCGCGACCATCATTGGTTTGAAGACGTTTAATTCGAAGTGACCGTTACTCGCACCCACAGTCACTGCTACGTTGTTTCCCATCACTTGGCAGGCGACCATAGTAATGGCTTCGCATTGGGTCGGGTTTACTTTCCCTTAAAAAATTGAAAAAATTGAAATTTCGTTAAAATTTTAACAAAATCTGAATTTTTTTACCGGGCATGATGCTACTGCCCGGTTCGTTTTCGGGTAAAATAAGTTCTCCGAGCCCAGATCGGGGTCCGGAACCGAGAAAACGAATATCGTTGGCGATTCGCATGATGCTACATGCGATCACGTTCAATGCACCGTGAACTTCCGCCATCGAATCGTTACTCGCTAAAGCTTCGAATTTGTTCGGCGCGGTTTTAAACGGCAAACCTAAACGTATTAAATAAAAATGAATAGAAATAATTAGAAATTAGAATCAAATCAACCTGTTAATTCGGACACTTTTGCAGCGATTTTCTCGGCAAAACCCTTTCTGGTGTTTAGTCCTGTTCCAACGGCGGTGCCACCAGCGGCTAGGTAATATAAACGAGGTAATGTTGCTTGTATTCGTTCAATTCCAAACGCGAGTTGGGTCACGTATCCGCTGAATTCTTGACCCAATGTGAGTGGCGTTGCGTCTTGCGTGTGCGTCCGGCCGATTTTGATTATATCTTTGAATTCGATTGCTTTTTGGTTGAAAGCGCTGTGGATTTTCTTAAGACTCGGCAGTAATAAATTGTTTATTTCTAATGCTACGGCTATGTGCATCGCGGTCGGGTAAGTATCGTTCGAACTCTTAAGGAAAATACAACACAGGTTAAATAAATTTGATTTTTACGAACAAAGGCGGCCTTAGAGGATCGGAGGACCACGGCACGGAAATTTTGGCTAAATTTTTGTCAAAATTGTGGTGAAATTTGTCGAAATTTATCAAAATTGTGGTGAAATATGTCGAAATTTATCAAATTCTGGCGAAATTTATCAAATTCTGGCGAAATCTATCAAAATTTGTGAGAATTACGGCAAAATTTCTCAAAATCGTGCCAAAATCTTTCAAACTCGTACCAAAGTTTTTCAAAATTGTGCCAAAATTTGTAAAAATTATTGAAAAATTTCTCAAATTTTCTCAAAATTTTGGAAGCCACAGTTTGAGGCCTCGGGTGGTCACCTTACGTCCCTCCCCCAAAAGCCGCATGTTTACGAGTGGATCATTCAGTTATTGACGAAATACCTGACTCATATTAACATGGTCGTTCGGATGAACCGGTTTTTTACTCCCTAATTCCCCGCCCATGATCTCGATGGCTTTATTGCTGATTACTTCGTTCACATTCATATTACTCTGGGTGCCGGACCCCGTCTGCCATATTACGAGTGGGAAGTGATCCTTATACAATGCACCACTGATGACCTAACAAACAAAAATTAAAACTAAGTAACTGCAATTTCACATTCCTTTCTTCACTGAACCTCGTCTGCCGCTTTGCAGATGGCGTCACAAAGCGTCGGGTCCAAACCGTATTCTTTATTCACCAATGCCGCTGATTTCTTCAGGATTCCAAAAGCCTTAATGACTGGCAGCTGTAATGCAATCAATAATCGTTAATCACTAATTGTTTCTCATGTTTTTAGCATTTAAATTTCTACTGGCATGCGTTCGGTGTGATCTCCAATAGGAAAATTCATCTGCGATCGAACAGTTTGAGCTCCATAATATTTATCCGAAGGAACTTTGAGTTCCCCGAAGGTGTCGGTTTCAATTCGATGTTGCTCCTAAACAAAAACAAATAAATTAGACGCATAAGTTTGCTTTTTATTTTTATTTTTTTGTATTTATTTCCCCGAACTTACCATTACGGAGGAAATGTGCAAAAGCCGTCCGCTTCCTCGCAAATCAATTGGAAGTTGTCTAGGCTGTAATTGGCTAACATTGCAATGACCTAACCGGACTATGGACCTTGCCATCTGCGTTAATAGTGCCATTTTAATTTAATCTATGCGTCGTAAAATGATATATAGAATCGAAATTCAATGCAAGTTAACCCGTTTTAAAAACGTCCAAGAAGATTTACTGAATAATTTAGTTCGCGATGTCCCCGTTTAAGGAGAATCGGCGAGGCGACAACCAACTAATGACGTCATAAGTCGCAACCAATCAGAACTCGTCAACAAATGCTGGGAGAGTCGTTCAACGGTAAAACAAAATTGCGCTTAATTTAATTACAAAAATATACAATTTCAAGTTGTCAACTGTAAATACAGGTTTTTTTCTACGTATAAAAAAATGCCCGAATACTACGTAATGGGGACCACCTTACCACAAAGCCACTCGTGCGTTTTGATACCGCTCACATCAGCCGCTTCGTTACTAAATCCAACTCAAAACGGATTGGGCTCTCATCACGTGACCCGAGCCGCTTGCGCTTGTCTGAACCTCAATTTCGAGACGACTATTCTTTTCGGCTTCAGCGAATACAGAATTGCTGTGGGAATACATTTGCACCGCCAGCAACGGGACGAAGTTCGTTTAGCGTGGGACCAAACCACGAGCGTAAAAATATTCCCGCGACTAACTCACCCATATGCGGGCATTTATTTCGTGCCGGTTGTGGCCAACAAAAGCCTCAAAAGACTGGAAGACATTTTTATCGTCGAAATCCACCTCAAACCGCAAAGCGACGTTTTGTATTCGTTGAAGGACGGACGACGGTGTTACATCCGACAAGATGGCGCGGACATCGAACTGACGCCTGAAAATGTTCGTGCGTTGGCAATTCAAAGGAAAATGAGAGCGCATTCCGGAACCATTCAGGAATTACTCGCAGATATTGAGAGATTGAAGAGAAAAATCGATGAAAATTGAGTTTAATAAATAAATTAATAATTAGATGGTGATTTTTTAAATAAATTCCAGGCCGCTGCTTGACGAATACATGAAAACGGTTTTGTCTTTTAAGTAGATGCCGTAGAGAGCGTCGTTAACTGCGTCGTTGAACCTCGGTTGGTCTTTACTGGTCAGAATTCCCTCTTCAACGGCCATCATGTCAGTCAGGCATTGAAATAACGTCACTGTTGATGGAACTTCTTGACTTTCTTGGACATCCAGGCCGATCTACGGGTGGAAAAAAATGGAATGTTGCTTCGATATGTTTTTATTAGGGTTTCGTTCCCGGGAAATTCAAAGAAAAATAAAAAAATTATACTGGCCATGACACAAGTATGAAGTATCGGCATTGCAACGTTAAGAGAAATAGATGGTTTTAGACAAAAAAATGATCTTTTAGGCCAAAAATTGATTATTTATAGGCCATTGCGATGTTATATTGGTCTAAAATGACAATTTTTGGTCTAAAATGTCAATTTTTGGTCGAAAAACGTCGATTCTTGGTCGAAAATGTCGATTCTTGGTCGAAAATGTCGATTCTTGGTCTAAAATGTCAATTTTTGGTCTAAAATGTCAATTCTTGATCGAAAAACGTCGATTCTTGGTCTAAAATGTCAATTTTTGATCTAAAATGTCGATTCTTGGTCGGAAAACGTCGATTCTTGGTCGAAAATGTCAATTTTTGGTCTATAATGTCAATTTTTGTTTAAAATGCCAATTTTTTGTTTAAAAACGGCAATCTTTGTCTAGTTAAGTACGTTTTCAATCTAAAAACGTCGCTTTTTGGTATTAAAATGTCGAATTGGATTATAATATGAATATATTATAAGTCCAAAATAGGGTCACTTAACCCCTACCCTTGAGATATGATTAATGGTAAACAC
>JAQIXU010003028.1:0-10187 GCA_034701245.1 Strigamia transsilvanica
CATCGCAATCGGATGAATGGTTTGGGAGTCTATAAAGGACAGACAGACAAACAGACAGACAGACATAAGTTTTTTTTATATATATAGATGCTGATTTCAGTCAGGAAGAGAAAGAGAAGCTAAATGATGTCACTTCCTGTTAACTCTGCCTTTTTACCCACAAGTCATCAGTTTGCAGTGTAGCGTGTGTAGGTCTACACACAATAAGATCGTCGCTAATAACATCGAAATATCCTCAGAGCAATGGGTTCGCAGAGGCCGGCATCAAAATTATTAAGCGAACTTTGAAGAAATCCGGTGAGGTTTTAAAAGCACTTCAATGCTCTTTCGCGTTTTCTATCCTTGACTTAAGTCGGGAGACTGCTTTGGCCAATGAGTGACCAAGCCGAGTCATCCTTTTTTCTCCTAGAGCACACACCTGTACAGGCAAGTGTGTGCCTCAATAATGCTCCTATGTCACCACACTCCACTGAGGTCACCACAGGGTGGTGTGTGAAATTGGCAAATAAATGTCTGCAGGTGACAACTCTGGAACCAGTTTTAATGACATGAATTGATCTCAATTGTAGTATCAATTTCAAATGAGATGTACAGAACGAACCCTTCTTGTTGTTATGTTGTAGCCTTTAGTGCTTTGAATCTGATTAGGATTTTGTATGTGGTGACAGGTCAGGTCTGCCCATGCGCAGGCACGACCTCTGGTTGAAGAGGTTGGAGGAAACTTAACCAACTAGCCCAAACAGGCTTTAGTCTCTAGGGGCCAGTACCATGTTGAAGAAAGACAAGGAATTATGGTGATTGGTCCATGAAAGATGGATATTGGCCAATGCTGTGAACACAGCAATTGGGCGAGGATTGCCAATGTGATGGTACTGTAGGTTCTGTGCAAGGAGAGGTTAGAGCGCTGATTGGCTTGATAGAAAAGGGAGGGACAGCGAGGAAACAATCTCTTTGCGATTGCAATGATGGCGACTGGCTAAATAAATCGACAAAGAATGTATACTGTACTAGTACTTTTATAGGTGGATTATTTTGAACTCTACAATACAAACAATGAAATAAATAGTTTTTACACGGCATGTAATAAATACGTTTTGAATATTGGATTGAATTGGTGCTAAAATGTAATCACGGATGAATTTTTTTCAAAGAGTACACGACGATGGACTCTCCGAGTTGAAATGTGGCAGGGATGCTCAATCCTAGAAAGAGACCCAAATTGCCACCTAAATCGCAGATGAAAGAGATGAAGCTGTAGCTGTAATACTCTTCAATTTCCTCGATCACATTATCATCAAAGTAGAAACTTAAAGCGACCTTTTCACTTGGTTCGATCATTTCTAAATGATTGGTGTACAAAACTTCGTCGCATATTCCGGAGCAATTGCATTTTTCCAAATAATTAAAATCAACGGACAACTGCATTAGTTGTAAATGTGCAGCCCATGAATCCTTCTCATTGGCACACAACGGGACTTCCGAAACTGTAGTCATTGGCAATCTGTTGATTTAGATTACAAATTACCTCGTGACCTGACGCTTCTCGCGATTTCATACCTGCACTGACTGATGTTTTTCAGAGTGTTTTCAAAGCAGCTTTTCTCGCACTCATGTACAACTTGATTTGTTTCGCATGGTTTCTCGGCTCGATTTAAAACCTTGAACTATGGAATGAAATTTGGTATAATTAACGCGTTGCTTCAAACGGTAACTGTTGCAAAACTCACTCTTTTAGCAGATAACCCGTACACAGCTGAGGTGAGATGTTTAAAGTTTTTGCTTTTAAAAGATGCTTTATAAGTCACAATATCATCATCGCTGTGCAGCATAAACTATTGTAAGAGATTGTATTAATATTATCGGATATGAATTTGGTTTTATTTAATTAGCCGCTTTACCTTGCTTATTTCTGGGCTGCAGAGTGGCAAGTTTTCACGGAACTTAAACATTAATGAGAATTCATCGTACTGAAAACGAACAAGATCCTCTAAAAGGAATTTCAAATACAAAATGAATATTTAAAATGAAAAATTTAACAAAGCTAAATTTTACTGTAATAATACGTGCTACATGTGCCAAACACAGTTTTGATATCAGTTTTGATAGAGAATAAAGGCGATTCGCTAAAAATGCCCCAATTTCCAGTAGAGAACGCCCTTATTAGTTTGGATCTCTGAAATAGGAATCTCATGTTTTATCTCATTTATCCTGTTACTTGACCTTTGATTCTTTTTTTACCGAAAATTCTAAAACACTAGTCAAAGTTCCATTAAGGGACATGAGGTTCCACACGGTTTGAATATTAAGGGACTCATCAACCAGAGCAGTAGGAGGTAGATAGCAGAAATTTGTTAGGTTTTTCTCTTTTGCTTTTTGGCCTCTCATCGCCACCAAGGGATTGTAGTTGCCGTATCCTGGACAGAGAGTTATTGAAGGAAATTTGACGGATGAATTGCGCATTAAAGTCACTCGGGTCTCAATGGGTCGAGATAAAAAGAAGCTGAATCGATCGTAGATTTGATAGGAACAAGTGAGAGCGCTGAAAGAAATGATTAAAATCCACAGAAAATTGTAAACGAAGCCTCGCTTTGAGTTTAGGCCTGGGAAAGAAATCGCAGGATCGTGTTTGCCCTTAGATTTATTAATAAACATGGATTTTGTTGCATGTTTTTTGTTAACGCGCCCTGTAATAGACGTTAGGTTGAAGGTTAAGAATTACTGTAAGCAAGATGAACAAATAGTAAAAATACATTTTTTCCAGCTGGTATTGGTGTGATACGCTTCGTGAAATTGTCGTGGTTTCATCGTATTGAAGGCAAGGATTAAAGAAAGTGTAATCACACATCCAACGTCTGTGTAGGTATCGAATTCATTGCTTGGAAATTCAATTTAAAAAATTGTAGATAGTGATGGTAGCATGAAATTGCTTTTTGAAATATTTAAGAGCCTATTCAGTCGTATTAACTTATTTAAGGCAATCAAAGCACACGTCAGTTCAGACGTGAAGTTTGTATTGCTTTTGATTACTTTTGATTTTTTGATTGTCGCGTGACTTTTTTTTGTATAGTTCAAAACCTCGAACAATGAAGAAATGTTGTAATTGGATATACTTGAAAAACCCACTTGGTAAAACGAAGTTGAAGTGTTTTTATTTTTTTAAAACTTTATTATTGACTGCCAAACACAGAGAACATTTAAAATTTTTGGTCTAATTTTTCAATCAGCATTTGGCGACAGTTCTCGAGATGTCATCTGTGCCACTTGTGGGCGAGGGGTGAGGCTGGTTCTGCACATGCGGCCTCTTGTGGAAGGGGTTGGAGGAAACCTAACCAACTAGCCCTAACAGGCTTTAGTCTCTATGGGCCAGGACCATAATAAGAAAAGACAAGGAGGTGGCATCCTTCCTCTATGCAAACCAAGTCTTTACTAACAATAATCAAGAAATACACTTAACATAGAAAGTCTACAATAATGGCACAAAGGCAAAGTCTTAAATCTAACATTCCCGCATTATTACTAACAATGGCGCATTGTAAAAGGCTTAAATCTAATCTTAACAAGGAAATAGAAATATACATAGAAACAAGCCTACCTCAACAAAAACAAATTAAAAGGTAACTTAACTACACACAAATAATTGTGCAATTAGGCAAAATTAAACCCACTCATAGTTAATGGTCATTAGATTTTTCCGAAAAGTATCAAAACATGGGTAGGAACAGCTCAACATGCTGGTCAGTGGAGGTTTGGTTCAAGTCAATATTTGCCTGAAAATTTCAGTTGTTTCTAATCCTTGTCTGACGTGAGTGAAATACTGTTTCTATAACAAGAACATCTAGCACCCGTCTCCAATTTGGTTTTTCCCAGTTCTCACAAAGGCGTATTTAGGCCTAGGCGCAACAGGCGGGTGCCTCCGATTTTTAGAGGCCCCAAAATTACAATAAAAAAATGTCAAAAATAATTTTAAAAATTTTTTTCTTCAAAAGTCTATATGCTTGGCCCCCAAAAAACAACTGCAAGAAGGATCGCCTCTTCTGCCAGCGTGGAATTGGAACTGGTATTAGACTATGATGTCCTTGGTTCGAGGCCGGAACTTGGTCTTCGTTTTGAGAAAAAATATTTTCAGAAGCACTTTATTCCCAAGATTAATTTTGTCGTATTGTCAGAACAAAATTCAATAAGTAATTTTCTGCATCAGAAATAAATAAATTGATGGAAGGATTTGTTAGAAACAATTATAAATATTTTATAGTGTTAGCATGAGCTTTGTGGTTTGACATACCAAAGATGATTAAGCAAACTTTGATTGAAACTTTTCAAAACTTTTCCAAATAGATTTATTTCAGTTCTGTCTGATGTCATATTTATCAGTCTTTATTTTTAGTTTTACTGTAGATGGTCTCCATTTCATAAGGAACAAATGCAACATTTACGGAGTTCATAACAAGGCTGAACACATGAAAATTTGTTTAAACTTCTGCCACTAATGTCCTTTTATTAACCTATTGCCAAATTACCATGTCTACTTTTGCAATATATTGATATTATTTTTGTTTAAGGTCTCCATTCGTCTCGATGATGATTAAGCAGCACGTGGTCCATCTTCAAACCACTGTTGTACAGCCTAATGGATCGAACAATCAGTAACCACGATGGATGATTTATCAGTTAGAAACTTGACAGGGATGGGATACGGTAGGAATTTTTATTACATTACTTAAATTTGCTGCACGGTTACATTTCAGTATCTGATTATCTCCAGTATAACGGTGTAGTACACTCTGTTGGAATATGAAAGCCCCAAAAACATGATTCAATTCAATCAAGGACTACAAACTGTTTGTAGTTCTTGATTCAATGCAGCCACATGGCTTGTTTTTTAATACTTTATTTCTGCATTATTTGGTGCTGAATATTACAAACAGTGATAAATTCTCCTCAGATTAATATTTTTGGAAATGTAATTTGAATATTGTGCTAAAAATTCATTCTGCAATTGATGTTTTTAAAAGCGTAAACAATGATAAACCGTCCGAGTTTAAAGATGCCAGGAATGCTCAGTCCTAGAAAGAGACCCAAATTGCCACCGACATCGCAGATCATTGATGTGAAATGATAGCTGTAATACTCTTCGATTTCCTCAATCAAATTATTTTCAAAGTAGATGGATAACATGGATTGATTAGATTCCTCGATTTCTTTAAAATGATCAGCGTACAAAATTTCGTCACATATTTTGGGACAACTGCAGTTTTCCTTATAGTCAAACGTAAAGGCCAAGGGCCAAGTGTCTTTCAGCGAAAGCCAAGCTTCCATTGTATTTGAACACATTGGCAATTCCGAAACAGAGGTCGATGGTAATCTGTTGGTTTTTACCAGTTATTTTCAGTGATACTAGAAATATTTGTTAACTTCTTACCTGCAGCCAATTCCAACATCCAAAATTTTTTGCAAAGTATTTTCAAAGCAGTTTATTTCACATTCGTTTACAGCTTTAATGGTGTCGCATGGGTTCTTGGTTTGATTCAAAACCTTAAACTTTAATAAATGGAATGTTGTAGTTTATTTTAAATCGTAAATAGCTGCAAAAAACAAGACTAACTCTTTTAGCGGACAAGCTGTACACTAGTGCAGTGAGAGGCCTTAGTGTTTTGGATCCAGTTGAAAGTTTGTAAGTCATAATATCATCATCATGGTGTAGCACATACTGATTTTAAAACGTGAATTAATTTTATGTGAATGCTTATTTGTATTTTTATACCGTGGCAATGTGATTCCGGTCACAAAGTGGCAAGTCTTTATTCACCGCGAACACAAGCATGAAATCATCTTTTTGAAAGGGAACAAGATCTTCTGTAACAGCAACAATTGCAGGTGTCAAATAATATTAAATTAATGTTTAAGAAAACAATTATAAAATCAAGTTTTACAGGGTTGCAGTAAGGATAGGCAGAGGGGTACTAAGCACTGGGGTGTCGAAAATGCGGTTTTACAAGTATATGAAAATTATTTTCTTGTTTCTTGGGAGGTGCAAATTAGAATTTTAGCTCCAGGTGCAGGATTTGTTGACTGGGATACTGAAGTTTTGGAACTTACCGACGGAATACGTGTGACACGTGCCTAATATAGTTTTGGTATCATTTTTGACAGAGAATAAAGGCAAATCGTGTAAACCATTTGCATCTGTGAGATTTTTATCAATTCTGGTTGTCTAAAAAAAATTTTTTCAAATTTTAGACTAAATTGTTCATACAATGCCTTTATTTGCTTACCGAATGTATATAAGCTCGTTGCAATATTCCGCTAAAGGACGAAAGCTCCCACAAGGTCGAAATGTTAAAAGTATCACTGAGCAACGTTAAAGGCTCTACTTTGCAAAACTCCTTTTCTGTTTTTTTTGCTGTTTTATTCCTAATGTCAGCCAAAGGCACGTAGTTGCCCACCATAGGACATAGAGTGATTGATGGGAACTTGATGGTTGAATTGCGAATTAAACGGACTTTGGTATCAGTCGGACGCGATAAAAAGAAGGTGATTCGATCATAAATTTGATACGAACAAGTGAGTGTGCTGAAAGAAATGAGTATAATCCACAGGAAATTGTAAACGAAGCCTCTGCCGGACTTTAGGCCTGGGATTGCATTGTTGAAAGCATCCGCTTGATCGAGCTGTTTCTTAATATTTCGTTTTTTAGTGTGCTCTGTTGGAATAACAAAGACATTGGTATTATTATTGATAGCCAGCCTTTTCTTACTAAAAGTATACTTTTTGCCCAGCATGTATTGGTGTGGATTGTATGGCGAACTTGTGGCGGTGCCATCCTAATGAAGTCTAGGTTTGAACTAAAGATTTTTACACGGGAAACTTTGGTAAAACGATAGAAATTTATTGATTGGAAATACAATTTTCAATTGAAGAAAAAATGTAATTACTTTATTTTATTTTTAACCAATTTTTCCTCCATAGAAACGACTTCAGTTGAAAGGGAATTGCTTGTTGAAATTGCTTGTTGAAATATTTAGGAGCACATTATTTTCAAGACCAATTTTTTTGTATTGTGGATACAAAATTCAATAACTAATTTTCGAGAGCAGAATTGAGAAATTTATAAAGGCTCAAAGTGTTAGTAAAAAGAATTAGTTTTAGAATTTTTATTTTTTGGAATTAATTTTTGTTAAATAAATACTGAGTGTGAAATATATATTTTTGGCTCTTTGGTGACGTTTCGGTCATGTTTCGGAGAGTTTTTTTGAATCGAAATCTAAACAGTGCCCAAAACGTGACCGAAGCGTCACTAAAAAGCTGAAAAATAACAAATTCCGCTTTTTGGTGATCTCTTGGGCACTTTTCATCTTCAAAACAGCCACCAAAGATCGAAAAAATGCCCAAAATATTGCAGTTTTGAAATATTGAGTAATTGAAAAATATTTATTTCCTAATGACTTTCGATTTCGACTTCGATTGATATATCGTATCTCATGCCTTTCAAAGGTATGTAGTTGCAATTTGAGGGACAGAGCTATTGATGGGAATTTTTGGACGAATTGCAAATTAAAGTGTTACTGGTGTTAATCGATCAAGCACGTGGCAGAGCGGTAGATAGGCCTTTTCCAATCCATCCAAGTTATCACCATGTGGTTCCAGTCGATAGCCAAATGTGTTTGTGGCATGTTATTTGGAAGCTAGGAACTTCTGTTAACCATGGGAAGTTATTGCTTGAGAATTCAGCTTTGAATGGAAAAAAGAAATATTTTTTCTGGTTTTATTTTCACGTTTCTTTTTAAAAATCAATTTTTTGTGTGTGTGTGGAAATACAAAGGAGCTTATTCTTCTGAAGATATAAATTATTTGTTATGTTTTTCAAATAAGAATTCTAAACTTTGAATTTGTAATCTTCTTTTGATTTCTTTTCCCATTCATACGTTTGTTGTTAGTTTTCCATTTTGTTTGATTTTCTTGCACAGGAGGGACGAGAATTGTCAGGACACAAAAAAGACAAATTATGAATTTTTTTCATTTGGTTATTTTCTTATTTATAAAGCAATTTTAGGTTTTATTATGTTTATCTTACATTTAACTTACATTTATTCTGTATTTGTTTTGCACTCTAATGTAAATCTTAATCTTAAACCTAAATCTAAGCCTTCTAGCACGCCCAAGTGTTGCAATAAATTTTCTCTTAAACATGTGGTTTTTGTGCTTTCTGTAATTATTTGTCAATGATTGCTTTATTGTTTTGTCATAAAAGACCTAGACTGCTGATCCTGGGGCCCCAAACACGGGTCAAATGGTCTATGGTCAATGCATAGACGATTTTACAGTTTGTTGTAGACAATATGACCCTAGACAAAAGGAGCCAAAATTAGCGGAAAACTACTTACAATTGTTGTGTGGTCGGTTGTAGTGAGGAATGGGAGAATTATCTTAGTGCCATAGTAGTGTGAGTTAATGAAGCTTTTAATACGTATTAGTAATACATTTATCTAGTTACAACAATTTGTTTAGCAATTACAATAGTGTGTAATTAATTTATTACTAATTCGTTCAAAAATACCAACAATTAAGAACATCAAAATTGCACTTATTAAGAAAGTGAAAGGTCCAATTATGTGACCAAACGACACGGTGGAAAGAATCTTCTAAACATTTTCTGATCACCACTTTTTATAACATACCCTTTCGCAAACACTCTAATGCTCAAAGTAAATTTACTGATTGTTATTTATCAATAATCAGTTCAAAAACACCAACAAATAAAGACATAAAAATTGCACTCATTAAGAAAGTGAACGGTCCAATTATTTGACCAAAAGACACAGGATGGAATGAATCTTTTAAACATTTTTGCAGGGCAGGAAAGAAACGTTGAAATTCACGGGCTAATACTCCACATTGCTTTAGTAATAAACTTCTATTAAAGAAAATCACAAATTAGACTAGTGCAAGTTTTAAAGACTGACAAAAATTTACTTGGAATTGAAATAATCCATGTAAGGGAACTGATTTGAATACGCTAACATTACATAGTGTCTAGTTACGTAACCAGGTGCAACAGCAAAACTGCAATTGGTGCCAATATAATGTTGAAAGCTTTGCAAATCTGTTATAAGTCCATAAATCCTACTGTACGCTGAAGCAATCCCTTCTTTTGGAGTTGTAACTTTTAAAACATTCTTATTTTCGTAAGGTGGTTTCTATTAAAAAGAACTGTTGTATATATTTAAATTAATTAAGAATGCTTATCAAGATACCTGGAACATACTTTCCGGCATAGTGCCCTTTACAATCACTGGCAAGATATCAGTTTTCGCAAACATGTCGTCAAGGGAGGTGAAAGGAACTTTGAAGTCAGTCGTTGCAAGCAAAGAAGTCAATGTGGAATTGTAACTAACCCATAATAACATTGAAAATGTGATGTAGATTACAAAGACAATTTTCATGGACCGCAATGAAAAACTATTGAAGTTGCCTAAACAAAATGAAAACAAAACATTTTGCTTCTTTTGCATTATTTGTTTTGAAAACAATTTTAACCTTGTAAGACAATTGGCCAACAAAGAAGCAACTCGTTAATAACATTTTGTAAACAACTCGCAAATTTCTCATTGGCTACAATTTTGTTTGCTGAAACTTTGATTAGAATAACCATCGAGCTAATTGAGAATACGCATAGCCACATTTCTATATTGAACTGTTGCAGATAGAAACCATAATTCCACTCGTGTTGATCTAATTTTTTGTATATAATCACCATCTCTATAGAATGAAATGGAGGAGAAAACTTCACATAGTCTGCTCTTTGTCTAGTCATGAGAAGATCAGAAGCAATGTCGGCAGTCTAAAAGAATTACAGTTTGATTAAAATTCATAACAAAATTTGATTAAATACACACCCCTTGAGTAAGATCACCCATCATCCCTGTCCAGCTTCCATTTATGAAGATCCCAAATTGATTATGTTTGCTCCGAATGATTTTAAAACTTGTAAGTTATAAGCGATTCATAATGCCAATCAATTTATACGAGAAAATACAGTATAGAACCACGGTTATCCGAACATAAACGTTTATGTGTACACACATAAACGTATTTTTGATGTATAAACTACTTCTTTTTACAAAGTACAACATACTGTATGTATTCTAGAAAAGTTTTGAAAAATAACGCAGTTTTCTTTGCTTCCAGAC
>JAQIXU010003029.1:0-10186 GCA_034701245.1 Strigamia transsilvanica
ATTTTTAAGTATTTTGAATTTTTAATTCTTATTACATGTTTTCGAATCCCGAGCGAAGCCGGGTTATTTTGCTAGTACGATATAATAGTAAGAGGAGAGGACGCGACATCCTTTAGCCGCATGGTCAGTGGTTGATCCTGAGTTGGGCTACAGCAATGTGGCCCAAGCAAAGGGCAGCACTTACCTTTAGACAATTGTCTAAACGCTAAGTCTCTATTATAAAATAAAATTTCTCGTTGTCTTTCCTTACAAGTGAGATACATCCAGCACCACATCGGCATCCTTGTTCTTCGTGGTGACCAACCGCCCACACCCAACATAAAGGTGCATTTACATTTGCGATTTTTTTTATCGCGCCACTCCAAAAATCGCACGCGATGCATTCACGCGCGGTTTTCTCGCTTAGCTTTACAATGCAGCTTCGCTTTGCCATTTTCATGTTAGAGGCCGTTAGTGATGTCACTGGTACATTTCAAAATGGCTGCCCACATGTCACAAAGACAGCTTTTATTGTTAAAAAAAAGCAAATACTGCTGTTGTATTTACTTTACATCAGATTAACTAAAAAAAAAAGACTAAGAAAAAAATTTATTCAAAAAAGAGATGGTGGGTGGTAAAAAATCTCAGCCAATGGGAACAACTTACCAAACTCAACTTCCCATTGGCCCAAGCTGGTCACGTGATCTGTATGAGACACAATATCGCACGCGTGGAATAATTGAGAACTAGTATCGTTTGTCACGCGCGAGTACCAGAATCGCGTTACAAATTGCACGCGACTCATTTTTCTGCCTTGTTGAAAATGACAAAGCGCGCGATTTTTGTTTGGCGATTTTTATAATTCGCGCGCAATTGTTGAAATAATCGCACATGATAACGCACCTTTACAACCACAACGTACCGTTGAAACAACGCTCCAAAAATGTCCATATATCTATTCATCACTAAAAGAAAATTTAAAAAACAAAAATGAATTACCAAAATCTCTTTTCTAAATAAATAAAAGTTGTTTGATTAAATGTGAGTGCAGATTTGTTGGCAATGTTTAACTAATTAATTAATCGATAGACGAGAAGCAATTTTGTATAAAATAAACATGGGTTTAATGGTGTATGTGCAGATTAGTGCACTAAATGTGCACTGGCTCGTTTTTAGCCCTGACGCGTTTCATTAATTTTCAGTCACTGGTCGCTCGGAAACTTAATCCAGCGAATGATGAATGGCCACTTCCGGCCCAAAGTAATCACAGCCCACTCACGATCAGTTACTTTGCGGTCGGCCACTGGGGGATTCCAAAGCGTGGGCAAGTCAAGTATCGGTCGAGGCGTCAGGCGACGTGTGACCGGTGGATCGCTGCTTGATTTATAGCCGCGTTGATAAACGAGACAAATTAACGGGAGGGAGCGAACGGCGCATGCGCAAGTGCGCGATGCTGAACTGAACACCTTCAACTTGCAATTCTAATCGATTCCTTGGTGCGCAGGACCAAACTAACAGCGCACAGGTCAACTATGTCGCAACACATTAATTTATTGTGTTGAAATTGAATGTTTCTCAGCGGGGGTTTTCATTGATTGCTTTTCTAATAATTCGAGTTTTCGTATGTGTTGATGTTGTTGATTGTTTTTGGGTGTTTAAGGGAGAAAAATTAGGAAGTTTTGGGGTTTTTGTGGTAAATGAATTGGTAAAATGTGTAAATTTGTGATGTTTTGATGGTTAAAGTTGGGTAATGTAAATTTTCTTTGCAATTTCGGTCGGAATTTGATGTTTTCTGGTTACTGTTGGGAAAAGTTAGTTTTCTTTGTGATTTTAGTGGAATTTTGATTAAATTTGTAATTAGGACTTGTGAAAATTATTTTTTTTGCAGTTTTGGTCGAAAATTGATAGATTTTTTACTTGAAACTTGTAGGAGTTAATTTTTCTTTGCTTTTGGGTTTTTCTGTCAGAATTTGATTAATTTCCCGCTTGTAGTTGAAAAAAGTTAATTTTTTTTTGAAATTTCATTCAAAATTTGGTAAATATTATGGAGAACTTAACTTTTTTGCAATTTTTCTCAAAATTTGTCAAAGATTATGCAAGACTTAACTTTTTGCAATTTTATCTCAAAATTTGATTCATTTTCAGCTTACAGTTGAAAAAATTGACTTTTCTCTGCAATTTTCTTTAAAAATAAGTGGCGTAATACTGGCATAATTTGTCGAAAATTTCTGAAATTTCTGAAATTTCTCAGAATTTGTCGAAAATGTCTCAAATTTTTCAAATTTCTCAGAATTTGTCGAAAGTTTTTCAAATTTCTCACAAATTCGGCCAAAATTATCAAAAATTCTCAACTTTATTTCAAAAAACATCAAGGGAACCCACATTCTCGAAGTGGGGCCCTTTGACAAAAAAAAATAAATAAATAAAAAATAAAAACAAAAATAAAAATTTGAAAAAAAAATTTGAAAAAAAAGTGACACACTTTTAAAAGAAAACTTCTAAAAGCATTTCATGACACCTCAAATTAGATTAGAACTGCTACATCAAACACTTTTGATGTTATTGCGCTCGCTTGCCCCATCAAATCATACCTGATTAGCAGATTGTCAAACCAATATTTGAACACATCTCCCGTAAAACCAAAAAATAAAAAAACCAAAAAATAAAAAAAAAAAACCTTTTACTCTTCTCGTCACATTTTACGATCTGTGATTAGGATCTCTTAAACCCGCGTCCCCAAGACCCCTCCCATCCGTTTTCCAAGAAGAAAACTTTTCTTAATTCCCCCAAATCTCTCTCCGCTGAATGCGCATCGAGTTCCGGTAGTTGACGCGCGTTTCAACCTCATTTCCATTCACTTCCTGTTTAGTTTGATGTCGGTTTGCAGCCTTATCCATCTGCATCATGTTTGCAAATTCGATTTGCCAAAACTCCCGAAAAGTTTAAATAAAATAATAATAAAATAAAAAAAAAAAGACAAAAACTTTGAAAATGGAAAATAAAAATGTTTTGCCGAAAACATTCGTTTGAATTTTTAATATCCGCTTTAATGTTTAATAGCATTAAAGTGCGTCCTCTGGGATGGTCGTTAGTGATGTTGAAGATCAAATCAAGATCGAATTTTTGGGAGGGGCAATTTTTTTTTTTGGGAGTTTCAGAGGAAGCGAATTTGGAGAAAAGAAAAATGTCGAGTCATTTTGGTTTCTTTTTTCTTTTTTTTTTTTTGAATGAAAAGTAATGGGCGCATGCGCAGATTGTTTTTTTTTGTGTGGGTTGATCGCTGGTGGTATTAATTTCCGATTCCCAATTGGATTTAAGTCTAATTCCCTCGTCCACTCGCTGATTCCATATCGAAGATTAAAGCAAATCCCACGAATGGAGTTTCTGGATGTGCGTTCGAGTTGCGAATGGGCAGCGGCTTTTGTTTAGCCATTTGTTTTGGAAGTAATTAGGTAAATGGGTAGATTTGGGTTGTTTTGTGTTTGTTGGAGTTTTGTTTTCAATTGAGGGAAGGTTGGGATGGGATTCACTAAAATTTCCATAGATTCACTAAGATTTTTATGGATTTACTTTACAAAAATTTCCATAGATTCACTAAAATTCTTAGAGATTCACTAAAATTCTTATAGATTCACTAAAATTCTTAGAGTATTCACTAAAATTCTTAAAGATTCACTAAAATTCTTATAGATTCACTAAAATTCTTATAGATTCACTAAAATTCTTATAGATTCACTAAAATTCTTATAGATTCACTAAAATTCTTATAGATTCACTAAAATTTTTATAGATTCCGGATAATTTTAATAAATTCAGTAGAATTCCAGTAGATTCTGTAGGATATCAATAGATCCAGTAGAATTTCAGTAGAATTCCGGTAGATTCTGTAGGATATCAATAGATCCAGTAGAATTTCAATAGATCCAGTAGAATTTCCACAGATTTAACAGAATTTCCATAGATTTAACAGAATTTACACTGATTCAACAGCATTCCCTTAGATTCAGTAAGAATATCAATAGATTGAGTACAATTTCAATAGATTGAGTACAATTTCAATAAATTGAGTACAATTCCAATAGATTGAGTACAATTTCAATACGAGTACGATTTAACATAATTTTTATTGATTTAACAGAAGTTCCCTAGATTCAACAGAATCTCCATAGATTCAACAGAATCACCATAGATTTAACAGAATCTCCATAGATTCAACAGAATTTCAACAGATTCACAAGGATTTCCACAGATTCACAAGAATTTCCACAGATTCACTACAAGTTCCAAAGAGTCATAACAATTTCCAAGAATTTGAATAAAATTTAAAAAAAAAATAACATTTCTAAAAAACACTTAAACTAATGCGTAAGGATTTCCAAGGATATAATTAAATCCTCATGAATATCACACTAACATCTGTAATGTTCTTCATTTCACAAACTGATCGTGTCAATTCCGAAAATCTCTACTCACGACATTTTGATCTACAACAAGAAAAAAACACAAAACAAAACTCTGCAAACTAAAACTTTTCCAGCACATAAACAAAACCTGCAACTCCGCCGCACGAAGCTGCACGGCTTTGCAGCCACGCTCCGCAGGGAAAACAATCAAGTCCCCGCTTTTGCAAGTCAAAACTCGCCCCAATTATGGCTTTTAAATGTTCTATTTCATTTTTTAAACGAACCGGGGGACCCAATGGCTAAATTATTAAGATTTCATTAATTCATTAACATTGTTTTATGCTTATTTTCATCTTTCTCTTAATTTATTAAAATTCAGAAAACAAGTTAAAAGAAATTTCAGTGTTTTTGTATATTTGAAAAATCTCCCAGCGGTGTCGCGTTTCTAAATGACATTCCGCCACCTGGTGGTCGTTAAACTCGGTGGGATCCACCAGCAACACGCATATTTCAGCACACACACACACACACACACACACACAGAAAAAAGATTGTAAATGTGGGGGAGGGACAGCTAAACACTCGAGGCACAGTTTCTTATGACATCGCCATAGCAACCGAGTTAATCTTTTTTATCTCGCGCGTGCCAAAAGAGGAATAAAAAATGGGCAAGAAGCATCTAGTAGGACATATACACATTAAATAAAAAATTATTTTAAAAGAAAAATGAAATGCACCCTCGTGGTGGATTTTATTGTTATTTATTATTTGTTTTTTGTGGATGAATGCATTGTTTTTTGTTTGGAGTTTTCGATTTCGAGGTTTTTGGCAGGGAAAGAGTCCGGTACTTGCGGGTTCTCGATATTGGTACTTTGTTGATTTGTGCCCAATTTTTCTGCACCAGTGCAAACGTTTCTGCTGCGTAAGCAATTGGTCGAAATTCACCACCGTTCTATTTTTGCTGTAGAACCGCTCCGACTCTGTAGCTTGATGCGCCAGAAGAAATCACAGTTTTCTTTTTTGGATTGAACCAGGCGAGGACAGGTTTTGCCGACGAAGCAACATTTAGCTACAAGAATGCTTCGTTTTGCGTCGTGCTCCACAGGTATTCGTTCTTTTCTTGTAACAGTTCGTTCAATGGGTGGACTATTGTTGCCAAGTGTGGTATAAATTGTCTCAAGTAATTAGTCGTGCCGAGAAAACTGCAAAGTTCGGACTTGTTCTGAGGCGCCGCCATTTTTTAAATTGCCTCAATCTGATCGTCATCGATGTGGATTCCATCAGAGTCGATGATATGCCCCAAAAATTAAAGGCTAGTTATCCCGAATATGCATTTGTGCTTGTTCATCGTCATGCCATTGTCGGATAAACGTTTTTAAACTGCCTGTAGTTGCTCGTTGTGTTCCTCGATGGTGTCTCTGTAGACCAGAATGTCATCGATGTTGCACTGGGTACTGGTCAGTCCCTCGAGGATCTCCATCATCCGTTTTTGGAAGACTTCTGGCGCTGCAACAATGCCAATGGCAGGCAAGTAAATTTAAAACAATCAAATAGCGTGATGAATGTGGTGAGGAGTTGCGATTCTTTGTCCAGTTCGCACTGCCAAAACCCATGGTTTGGGTCCAATTTTGAGAATATTTTGCCGTTCTCAAACGCCTGAATAAACTTTCTGTGCATTGGAAAGATTTTTCGCTTGATGTATACATTGAGCGAAACGTAATCAATGCACATGCGAATGCTTCCGTCCGCTTTTGGCACCATAACGAGACCAGAACACCAATTGGTTGGTTCATTGACTGGTAAAATAACCCCCAGAATTAGCATCTTGTCTAGATTCTTCTTAATTTCGTCCAACTTGGGTACTGGGGCGCGACAAGGTGTGGCAAGGGCACGTGGGATGGCTCCATCTCGGAATATGTTCGGAAATTCATCTTCGGGTTGCACTGAAGAGTTACTCTTCTCCAGCGTTTTGGTGCACGACTGTACTCCTTTTACGATGCCCAAATCCTCCAAGATTCCCCAAGATTCTTGATCACGAATATTTACGTCAATTTCTTCTTGCCACGGTATGAAATGTTGTCCCAGAAACTGCCCACCGTGTCTAGAGATCCTTGGTTTGCATACTGCAGTAATTTTCCTGGTTTTTGCAACTTCACCTATGGGAAATAATTTTTCACACAATTGTCGATTCCGCATACCGACGACAATACGATTGCAGATTAATGTGTCGTGAATTTTATCGCTGGTCAGCTTACTCAATACGCAGATATTGACCATTGCGTACAATGCGGTGATGAAATCGTCCACAAATTCGTTTACCTGCTGGATCCAATGGTTGAAACGCGCCTTTTCGAAAAATCAGGTTTTTTCTTAGCGGCGAATTGATTATCGAACGCTGCAATGATAATCTTGAATTCTCCGAGTTCGGCCTTTGTTAGAATGAAATACATGAAATACAAAAGGCCATCAATTTTCGCTTTGTCTGCTTTTTCGCCAAGACCAGAAAAGTTTAAATAGCGCATAAACCTTTTTCTCCATTGCGGCCAGTTGGAAGTTTTCGAAAAGTCGAATTGATCGGGTTGTGATATATTTGCCATCATAGCACCGTTCCAAAGATAGTTTGAGTTTATACTTTCTTAAGTCGGTTTAACCGCTGCCACCATGTGTTATTAGGAATGAACAAATGACTAACTAGTTCAATAGTTAACTACAAAGTGTTATCCCCTGACCAATCACAATACATGCACGTACGAAAGTCATATGATTCAAGGAGCCAATAACACAGGGACCACCAATATTCAATCGTTTTCACAAGTTTCCCTGAAAACAAAACCCTAGTACTGGAGATAAATCCAATATATGAGGATCTCTTGAATGAAAAATCATGTGACACACGTTTAGTAATGTATTCACTGACCTGTCACGTGTTGATGTGTTTGGGGGATTTTTTTGGGCGTTTTTAGGGGTGGGGAATTGAATTTGATCAGGATTTTCGGTTTTATTTTGTGAAATTGAAGTAAATTGTGTGTGACGTTGTTGACCTGGTTTGAGTTTGAGTTTGAGCAATGGCGGCGATGGGTTGGTGAAGGCGGGGCGTGAATTTACGAGCGTTCGTTTTGCAGCGACGCTAGCCAGTAAACAACCTCTGGTGTGAATCTCTGGCAGAAAATAAATCGTAGTCAGATAAAAGATATTGGAGCTGCACTCACTTAAAAGCGAGACAAAAACACATTTCACAAAAATATTTGTCCACATCTAAACTCAAACTGTCATAAATTTTGGGGAATTGAGTTGAGAAAGAATGGAAAAAGAAAGAAAGAAATGCCATTTGAATTGCAGACGCAGGGATACTAACTCATGGAGAAAATGAGTTTTTGTATACTGGGGAATAGACCGTGGCAGGGAAGATGCAAACATGGGGATGTTTTGAGGGTCTTAATGGGTTAAAGTGGATTTTTTGGTTGATTGGTAAGGTGTTTTAATTTCATTTTTAATTCATGGATTTTTTGAAATTTTTAATTTATGAATTCTTTAAAATTTTTAATGTATAAATTTTTAAACATTTTTAATTTATGAATTTTTTCGAATTTTTAATTTATGAATTGTTTAGAACTTTTAATGCACAATTTTTTAAAATTATTAATGCATAAATTTTTTGGCCGTATACCAAAAATGTTAGGCCGCAAATCCAAATTTAGTCATAATGGCACAAGGCCGTTATGGCGAAACGCCGTATAAAGAGCGGCCGTATTACGAGGGTTGAGTGTTTTTTTAAAAATTGTTCGTATGAATTTTTAAATATTTATACAATTTAACTTTTATTTTTTTAAACAATTTGTCACAAAATTGTTCCTGGGGTGGTTCAATATTGAACAAAAGAATGCGCATACAATGATGCATGTACAGGTTCCAGAAATCCTTCCTTTTGCTTATGACGGCGGAACTCGAGCTTTGTTCACACAGGAGATCTGTTGCCACGTAGACAAACAATATGTGTAATGTTTAGGCTTCCTGTCAGGGCTGGCCTGGCAATAAGCAGGGCCTTGTGCGAACATTCTCATACGGGGCCTGATTTAACGGGTTGATTAGTCATTCCTGGCCACAAAGCTTCTGAAGGACCTGTAGTGGCCTGGCGCGGGTTTATCCAAGCGCGGGGCCTTGTGCGGGCCCTGCTTCCTGTCCAACCAATTGTGGGTAGATAAGAATTAATAAGTCCAATTTCGTCCCGTTGCTAAAGGCAAGGGCTGCCACCGGCCATGTGTTATAATAGTGGCAAGTACGCAAAGTTTTCACCCGTGCTGGATAGCTCCAGAAAAGAGACCATTGAAGTGGTTTATGTTGGTTTTGTTGGATGAAGTTCTGTTGATTGTTGATGACACAAATAAAACATTCACTGTTTGTCCATTATTATTTAGAGTAAAATTGGTCCAAAATGATACTGATACTCACAATGCTGCACTACACAAGGCGAATGATACAAATACAGAGGAACTAATGACTAACATCCTGTCACAAGCTGGCAGGCACAAAGTTAAAAATAGAATAGGAACACCTTCACTGGTTTCTAGGGGAGAATAATGACAAATAATATAGTAAGTTAAAACTAATATGAATTGAACACAAAATAATACAACAGACTGGTGGGTCCAATGGGACATCGTTATTACCTAACTAAGTCAGAGAAGGAGTTTAGAGCCTAGAGCAGGCACAACAAGTGTCAAAACAGATGGAAAAAAGCGGGAAAGTAACCTGTGGTTAGGTGTCTACTGGATAAAACTAAAGTGTGAATAATTAGTGAATAATTAGAGATAAAATAAACTAAAAATAAGCAATGAATCAGATGCTTGTAAAACATGCACACTAGAGAAATTTACATCCATGTCAAATTTTTAAATATTTTTATAATTTAATTTTTTATTTTTTTTTATGGATTTTTAAATTTTTTTATAATTTAATTTTTAATTTCTGAATATTTTAGGTTTTTTATAATTTTTTGTATTTTAATTATGGAATTATTTGATTGGTGTTAATTAAGCGTCAATTCATTAGGATGATGAGTAATGAGTAGAGAAAGAGGAGTTTTCTTGTTTTATATTTTTTCGGGAGTTCTTTTTTAGCACGTCATTAATCGGAAAAGCAAAATGGTGCGTATTTGACATTCCTATTAGCGTCATTTTATTGTCACATGACGATTTACCCATAAACTCGAGCTAATCTTGAATGCTGACACAAATGCTGACAGATAAAAAAATATCAAAAAAATCAAAAAATAATCTAAAAAAAAAAAAGAAAAAATGGAAAAAGTAAAAGAAATCAATAAAGTGAAAAAAAGGGGGAAAATCACAAAAATCGAAGATCAAAAGATTGAAATTTTCCGTTTCCAAATATCAAAAAAATTACTGAGGAATGAAATGTAGTAGTTAATTTTTTGGAAATTAGAAAAATCAAAAAGTTGTTGCTGAAAGGTGAGAAAAAAGAAATAATAATTGTTAAAAATGAGTAAAGTAAGAAATAAGTGTAAAAAATAAGAAAAATTAAAAATAATTGAAAAAAAAATGAGAAAAATAAAAAAATAATTGTTAATAAACAACAAAGAAATCAAAAGTAATCGTTCAAAAATGAGAAAAATAAAAAATAATAACAAAAAATGAAAAAAATATAGAAAAATAAAAAATACTTGTTAAAAAAATGAAAATAATTAAAAATAATTTGAAAAATAAAAAATATTTGTCAAAAATGAGTAAAGTTACAAATAATTGTAAAAAATATGAGAAAAATAAAAATGCTTGTTAAAAAATGAGAAA
>JAQIXU010003030.1:0-10184 GCA_034701245.1 Strigamia transsilvanica
AGCAGACGATACAAGTACACAAGGCAAATTAACGGGTGAACAAATATAGAACACAAATGGCCGAATACTCAATAGTATTGACGTCGATAAACCATACGTCGATACAACGTACGGTCGATAAACTGAACCCCCAAACTTAGGATTTTTATTTTCTATGTAACGACCAAAATTTTAGGACTGTCGATAAAACGACAGTCGATATACTAAACTTTCGTGCACGTTAACAAGGAAGGTAAGCTTTTTAAGTTGTCATTCCGTACTACGTATTGCACAGTCCTAAATGTATTCACAAAGTAATAAATACGCGTCCAGACTAAATGCAATTTTTTGTCGACTGCTTTATTCGTAAAATTAGTTCTTGGTTGCTAGAAGAACGCCTAGCAACCCTACAAAATCACTTACTTGTTAGCATAAATTGTACTGATTTAATCTTATAAGAATAGTAACATTGCACATCATATTCATTGTTAACAGTTTTCATTATTCATGCCAAGATGGAGTCGATACACGACAGGTATTCATTATATTTGAATAAGACTCAATAACGGCGTGAACACAATAATATCTGCTGAGTGTATTAAAACGAAAGTTCATGCACAAATTGTAGGCGGACCTTCCATCAACCGTCGTTTGTTTGGTACTGCAGGTTCCACGTGTTTCAAATGCTGCAGTGTGTTTGCTTTGGAGATATTGACAGCAAAATCACTTTCTTTTTTTATTCAGTTTGGTTGGTTTCTTAATAAGTTTTGAGTTGCTCAAATGCGTGGTATTAAGTTGACAGTAATCTAATTTATAGAACGAAATGAGGTGCACAAAAAGATAATAAAAACAGGGAGTTCCGTGTGGTTTTCAATCAATCCACACGGCATAATTATCGGAATTTGCCCACGTGTATATCTAATTTGGACACAAGCAAATATTGCAAATATAAGCAAATATAAGTTTGCTGAAATGAATAAACATTTGTGAAATACATGAGTTATTATTGAATGTGAAGGAGATGTAAAGTACAAGTAATTCGCTATTTGAACCATTTAAATATACAGTATCATGTTTGAATGTAGTATACATCATCGAGTTAGAATAAAATCTATTGTTTAGAATTTAAAGAAAAATCTACATTAATCTACATCGTCCACGTGCTTTGCAATGACTACAATATTAATTGAGGAAAAATCGATCTGAAAAATTAACGTGTTTTTTGGGACTTTTGATGGAGAAGTTGGCGCAAATAATCCAAACAGGAAAAAAGCGAAAATCCGAGGAAAAGTCCAATGCTGCCACCAACATCAGAAACCAAGCTAGGCAAGGGATAAGTGAAATATTCGTTAACGATTTGCTTCGTATTTGTCTTGAAAAGGAATACAATGGTGGTGTAGGATTGTGAATTTTTGCGATATTCTTCTAAGGAAATAGGAAATGTGGTCACGGAACATGGGCGTCTGCAGTTGGTGTTATATTGCAAACGCAAGAGCTGCGCAATTTTGTCTCTAAGTTGGTTCACTTGGAACATCGAGTTGCAAAGCGGCTTTGTCGAATTCATAAAGGGCCATCTAATTGGGATTTCGATTTGATTCTATAATATTCATTGATTAAGTATTAATCTGACCTGCATTTGACGTCAGAAGTTTGTAATTGGTTATTCAGCCATTGATTACGGCATTCGATCTCTTCATCTTGGGTAACGCAAGGGTTTCGATGCGTGTTTAGATATTCAAACTGCAACAATTGGAAATATTAAATACAGAAGTTATTATGATTGTGTGTTTTGTTCGTTTACTCTTGTTTCTGACAGGTCGAAAATATTTCCTGTCCTTTCAGAAATGATTAATCTAGGCAAAAACATCACTTTGGTTGAACTTTCTGCGTAAACATCAACCTGAACCAAACAGATTGTAATATTATAATATTATTGTTTGTTTAAACACATCTTAGATTGTTGATATTACCAGAAATCTTTTATCGTTGTTTGCAGTTATAGGTAGGTACAACCAAAACACCCATTGTTTTCCAACAAAATACCATTGTAGGTCTAGTGGAATCAAATATTGTTTATAATTGAATGTCGTTTTTGTGGGAATAAAATAGAACAGTAATTACTCGTCTGAAAAACTTGGCATGGACCAGCGATCGTGTTGACCTTCTTATGGTTTAACCAGTCTTCGGTTTGACATTTGGTGGAATTGACCGCATGATGACACTGAAATACAAATATCCAGTTGAGTTTATAAGGTCAAGTTGTTATTAGATGTTCTAACTTACTCTGTATCCTTTCTCGATCGGCGTGATATTCTTTATGGGTTCCCACAGATCTAATAGTGTTATGTTGTTGATCTTATCGAAAGGGAAATGTTGATGGTCGTTGCAAGCTGCGTCTCTTGCACAAAGCGGATTAAATCTCGTGTAAAAGTCGTACGTCGTATCGGTATTGTAAGGACATAGTACAAGGCCAGGTATTATGTAGTGGCTGAAGGTTTCGATTTTTACATCGGTGGCTACTGGCTGTTCAAAATACTTGTCGATGCAAATTGCCAGCTGCCAAGCACACAGTGTAGTGGTCAGCAGCACCGTAGCAATCCACAATGCTTTGTGCACGCCTGAATTATATAGCGCCTTAATTGCGCGCGATTGTCGTGATTTGATACGGAGATTGCGTACACGAGTGTGCAGATAAAAAACGCCAAGTCTTGGTCTTCTTCTACGGGTATTCATTATATCTGAATAAGATCCCAATAACGGCGTGAAAACAAGATCTGCTGAGAGTAGTAAAATAAAGTCTTTCACACAAATTGAAGACTGACCTTTCTTCATTCGTGTGTTGTTTGTTATATCCTGTTCACACCAAAATTTTGAATCTCATCCGACCTTGCGGATGTAGATCCATGATTGGTGTGAACAAGGTATTACTGCGGTTTCTTTGTATTTAGATTCAAACGCTGTATTTTTTTTTAGTTTATTAATAATTTTTTTTATTAATATTGCGAATGTAATTTAATTTTAACCTCGTTTTTTAACGTTTCTTCTAGTTGTATTTACTTCTTTATAGACATTTTTAGTAAACGTGAAATCTAAAGTAACCCAAAACGTTTTCAATCCATTACGGACCGTCTTCAGTGGGTGATGCTGAAGATTTTATTCTGACGAGACTGTATATATAGCAGCAAACCCTTCTACGTTGCCCTGACCTAATATTAACGTCCGAGCGACGTGCAGTTTTTTGCGCGGTTGCGCGCACTTCTTCTCCATTCCGTGTCGTTTTCTGTACACTCAGTTCCTATTGCTGAGTTCTGTGTGTTTTCTTCAGGAGTCAGGGAGAGATCATTCCCTGAAGAAATATTGATTGTGGGGTTGAAAACTACATTTCCTCCCCTCTCTTTTTCTTCTGCTTCTGCAACTTTTCTTCTGAAATTTTGGGCTTCTATTGGGTATAGTGCCGTAAAACACCATTCTGTATCTTTTGCCCCTTTGTTTCCATTTAGGTAGCGTCCCTCGTTTATGGCATTGTTGATGTGGAGGCTCTCGAGGCATTCTCTTTTGGTTTTGTCAACTTCGTTTGCGATCATTTTTGCTTTGCTTAGATCGAAAGAATGTGTCCCGTTTGTTTCGTATTGGTGCCTGACCAACGCACTCTTTAAACTTTTGTCATCTATCATTTTTTGGTGCTCTTTCAAACGTAGAGCTAGTGTGCGCCCTGTTTGTCCTATGTAGGCTCTTTCACAGTTGGAGCAAGGAATCATGTAGACCCCCACTCCCGGTGGGTCCGCTTTTGGCACGCTCAGTTTTGTTAGATTTAGCAAGTTACCCCTGTGGTGGTTCGCGATTGTTCCACGATGTTGGAACGCTTTTTGTATTTGTTTTGATATTTTTGTGATCGGGATGCTGCCCAGGTATCGAATGATTGGTTTGTCTTCTTTTGCGATGGGAAATCTTTTCCTGTGGAACCATTGTTTGTCCCAATTGTTAATCGTTTTATCCGGGTAACCGCTGTTTTTAAAGAACTGTTTCCATTCATCGATTTCTTCATCTAGTGTTTCAACTCCGCTGTTGGCTTTCTTGATTCTGTCTAGCCCCCCCCCCCCCCCCAGTAAATACCCTTCTTTGTATTCATGGAATGGGCAGAAGTCCAGTGGACCACTCTTCCGGTGCCATATTGGTTTGCTAGCCATTTAGTAGTTATTCTCCTGGTTCCTCCATTGGTATTGATGATTTTCGTCGTAGTGTCTAGGTATTTAACTTCCGTACCACATCTTTCGAGTTTGATTTTTAAGGGGCCTTCTGCATTCCAGAGTAGCAGAAGGCCCCTGCCAGCTAGCAGGGTTGTCGAAGTAACCATCAGACATTTCTGATATCCAAATCCCATTCACCAATTTCAGAACATCTAATCTTATACTATACAAGTAGTAGTAAGAATTATTTTTAGGAAAAAAATATTTTTTTGGGGTTCTTCTGGCAGCTTTTTTTGAGACCAAATATACGGTACAAAAGTTTGAAGGAAAAAATTTTTAACATCTTTTTATTTGGAATTATGGGGCCCCTGAAAATAGCCGACATTGCCCTTGTGGAGTTGCCACCTTATGCCACACGTATGGAAAGTGATGGTACTTGCCTTTTGATGTGTCAATGGGCGCTGGTGCTTCTTTTCAACAAACGAATGGATGAGTCAGGAGTGATACTCAACACACTCGTGGTACTTGAGTGGAAACACAATATTGTTTATCGGTCATTCACATGACAACAGAGGGAGTTTTTGATGGATAATTGATGTGGCAGCTACGAAAACAATGGGAAGGAGTTTAGTGTAGTTTTTTATTTCATTTTTTTGTAGTTGGGCGTTGTTGGTGTTTGGAACAGAATTCGATTTTTCTAATCAATGGTCAATAATGTATAATGTTCTTTTCATTTTAAAATTGTAACAACATTCACAACATACCCGAAAGTAATAGCTTTCTTCTGGAAACTTTATTTTAATTACAATCTTGTAATAATCGTTTCTGTATGGAATCCGCAACCAGGGGCAGATCTAGATTTTTCGGGGCCTAGGGCTTATTGCAGTCCAATGGAGCCTCATTGGGCCCCATTGGACTTAAACAGTCAGTTAAAGGCCACACAAATGTTGCGCTGAATCAAGCAAGATGTTCAAATAAATTAATTGTCAGAAGTCAAATGCAGCGCATGCGCATCGGTGGGCTTAACAATGGTGAGATGCTAAGTAATCGGTGCAAGTGTGACCCGGGCCAAGCTACAGTAAATCATCCAGGGCACACGCCAAAATGCGGTAGCTGCAGTGCCAAGAGTAATTGGGGTCAATTTATGGTGAAAAAGTACAATGCTATGTAATATTAATGAATAAACAGTCGTTTTATATGAATTTAAAAAAGAATACACAATATTTATTCTTTGAATAACAACAAATTAAAACTACAAGTATTTCCATCTCATTACGAAATCAAAACAGTACACAGAGATCTTTTCTGTCTCCCTGGGAGAGGTGACGACCAGGGTCACTACATCTCTGATCGTAGTGTGTTTTCCCATGAATAACAACATCAAGTTTGGGCCTCAACATTCATTCAGTCCATCGCCATTTTTGTTTGTTTATGAAGACAACAGATAGCATTACTGGATGTCATTCAGGATGCACTTTTGGATTAATTGAAGTAATTCAATTAGTTTTGAAAACTCAAAAAAAAAGATCAAACTAAGTTTAATTTAGTTTATTAGAATGATTAATTGTGCTGGTATAAATTTTCAGAGATTTTTTTTACGATCAATTTTTATCGTTTAGATGGCTTTCTTTAGTTCATTAACAATCTGTAGCACTTTGAAATGGAGGTCGAATAAGAGACGCTACTTCTTCAGTATTTTTGGGGGGTTCGTGAAGACAGTAATAAATATTTTCATCAGAACCAAAAGCATATTTAAATGAATATGTACCAGCATCATCTGGAACAGCGGCGTTAAACTTCATTGCCAAACGTTTCTTATAACCAATTGGGCATTGGTATTCGTTTGTAGAAGAGGCAAACCCTCCGAACGGCAACGCGTAGCGTTTTGCGGAATCGCCATCGGTGTTGTTGACGCAAATTGATAACGATCCTAACTGCGCATGTGCAGATATCGCTGTGTAGAATGGAGGGCAACTTTTGCGCATGGTATGAACATTGTTTACATATGGCGAGTAAAGTCCACCAAATAGATAACTCTTTCCAATTGATCTTTTCGCCATACACGAAAAGAATATGTGCTGCTTGTACGAATGGATGAAAGCTTCGGCTACTTTCATGTAAACTCGCGAATAAACAATTGATGTTCCAAAGTTAGTTGGACAAGAAGTAGTTGTAGTAAGTGGATTGTTTAGAATCGCAACGCGACAAATGTCTGTTTGTTGGTACGTGTGCTGCGAACATGTCGCGTACACACCACCGAAATAATAATCAGAAATGTAAGTGCAGGAACCATCGTCTAAATTTGCAGCAAACTCAAAATTGCTCCATTTTGGCCGCGTGCAACCGCGGTGGATATTCCGTCTATCAAAACAGAAAAAAAAAACAAATTTTATTCGATTCAATCAACGAAAAAGAAAAAAATTACTCGTAATAATCGCGAATTACGTCGGTGAACATCAGCCTCGCCCTGGTGAGCAGCGAACCCGAGGCACTTGGAAAGTTGGACGAAGTGATCAAATTGGACAGCAAATCCCCCGACTTATCAATGGCTACCAAGTAGTCGGAGACTGCACCTTCATTCCAGTTCAGACCACCAAAGAAGCGAATCTTTTTCTCCAATACAGCAGCATTGTATTCACTCGACAGCGATGAGTCCAGGTCGTGCTTGTGTTTCCAAGAAAAACCAGTGTAGTCGAGAAGCGACAATTTCGAGGCCGATACAATTTTGCTTCTGTCGTTGCCGTGTGTGGCCAAGAAAACATCTTTAACATAATCTTCCTTAACCAAAACTGCGCCAACATCGACGTTTTTTGAGTAGTGAGTACCGTAATCTCTCACAATCGTTTCGACGAAATATCTGGCTCGATCAGTGTCGTTTCTGTCGAAAGCTGTGAGCACTTGCAGGACTCTTTCCGAAAAGGCTTCGCCAATTGTAGCGTCTGATGTCGAGTTTATGCGATAAATTATTTGCCTTAACTGACTTCTGCAGGTGAAGGTCTCAATTGAAACTTGAAGTTTTTTTATCTCTTGGTACTCGTCAGAGAAAGAGTAGTAGAGAGGAAGGAATTGTTCAGTCCACACGTCGGTCGCCACTTTGAATCCGGCTGATGTGGGCGGGGTATAATTCGACCAGTGGTCGAATATTTGTGACGTGACTTCTATCTCTTGCGCGTTTAGTGCCACGGAAAAGGTGTTGTCCGGGATCAAGGCTCGTCCGTCGTTGGTCAATTTACACTGATTGTAGGTGACCTGCATTACGGGTTTGGTGTCCTTGTTGGTGAGTGAGTCCCATCCTGAACCTGGCACGATTCTTAACTTGGGAACATCCGGACACATGTGGACATGGCTGATTATCCAAATGAAAAAGACAACGTGGTAGAATGCGCTTCTTGTAGACATCATTTTGTAAGAACGTGTGGAGGAATGAGAGATTTGAATGAAGATATGTACAAGGAGACAGTAAAGTCATGAAATTTGAACTCGATTATTTTCAGCTAATTTGTTAATCTAGTTTTGCCTAATATAAATGAATAAAGTTCAAAAGCAAAGTACAAAATTTGTGTTACATATCAGATGTAGATAAAGTATAAAAAAGCCTAAAAAGTTCCTATGTTTTCTTAATACCATAAATCGTTACTGACGACAAAATAAACTCTCTCCCCCTCGCGCTTTATTAGAGACCTGTGGTTTAATGGGACCCCACGTACATACAATGAGAGGATTTACGGTATTTGCATACAAAATTAAAAACTTGAGGTTTAGTCTGTTTATTTTTCTTCTTTCTGTTTTATACTTTAATAATTAATCACGGTGTTTCAATTTCAGATGTGTAAAAACCAGCCATGCCGAAAAAAGTATTTCTTAGCATTTATTTTTGCAACACTACAACATTCTTATTACACTTTGATCACCTATATAGGAGAATCACCACACCAAGATCAATGGCAGATGAAAAGTGGTCGTCCCAGGATGACTTGATTTCTTGAAAGCAATCAAAGTGAATTGTTTGAGTTTTGCTCGTTTGTAAAAGGTTTCTACATAAACAAAAATCATGCACTAAAACTATTTTCAACAAGTAAAATTTTTTTTTTCCAGATGCAATTGCACCTGGAAAACATGCGCAGAACACTGTTTAAAAATTGAGACAGAAATGACCGATAATGGCTAGCTATGTGTGGTAACCAATCATGGCTGTCCGAAAGTTAACACTTATTACAGCTTTACAAAGCTAGAGGGTTTTACTCATCCTTTGCGTATTGTTTTCAAGGAACTACAATTGGAGCTATTTTCAAATGGGGGTCGAATAAGCGAAGGCACTTGACTTACAACTTTTACTGTTCTTAGATCTTCAAGACAATAATATAAGTTACCATTAGAACCACCAACAGACACATAGCCACCAGATTTGAAAAGCGGAGTCAGACGAATTTTCATTGCAAAATATTTCTTGTGGCCAAATGGACATTGGAATTCGTTTGAAGGAGACGCGAACCCTCCAAAAGGCAATGAGTAGCGTTTGGCGAAATGGTCATTAGTGCTGCTTACACAAATTGACAGCGATGAAGACCATATTTGCGAAGTCAACGCCTTGTAAGACACAGGACAACTTTTGGTGTTTGTATGAATATTATCTACATCGTCCGAATAAAGTCCACCAAACAGATAACTTGGTCCAATCGACTCCGTTGCCAATGCCATACAAAAAACAAATCTAAATCCTCCAAAGGTGTATAAGTGGTATGGTGTACTACTGGGCGACACTATCATTTGGGTTTGTGAATAAACAATTGCTGGTTTAAACTTCGTTGGGCAGGAAGCACTTCCAGTAAGTGGATTGACTAGAAATTTAGGGTCACAATCACCTCCATATCCGCGTGCATGGGCGTCACATTTATCATACACCCCACCAAAGACATATTCGGATAATTCGTGATTGCAAGAACCATCGTCTAAATTGGCAGCAAAGTCGAAATTGCGCGATTTATGTTGTGTGCAGCCACGGCGAATGTTCCGTCTGTAAAATAGATACAAACTGTCATCGATCCGACGATTTAGGAAAAGAAAAGACATCTTACCCGTAATAATCGCGAATGACGTCACCCAATATGTGTCTCACATGGGAGAGCACTGTAGGCGACGCTTTAGGAAAGTTTGAAGAAGTTGCCAAACTGGATACGAAATCACCCGACTTAGCAATCGCTGCCATGTACTCAGAGGTTGCATCTTCTTCCCAATTCAGTCCACTGGAACTCCGAATCCGCTTTTCGAATACAGCTTCGTCGTATTCAGCCAACAAAGACGAATCGAGATGCAATTCATCTTTGCCAGGAAAGTCAGTAAACTTGAGAAAAGACAACTTCGCCGCCGATAAGATTCGGCTTTTGTCGTTACCGTATTTGGTTAAAAAACTCTTTTTTAAATAATCTTCCATGGCAAAAACCGTACCGACATCAACACTTTTCACATAATGCGTCCCATAATCCCTTAGAATCGTTTCGGAAAGTTGTCTCGCTTCTTTGGTGTCGTTTCTGACGAGCGCACTGATTATCTGCGCAACTCTTTCCTCAAAGGCACCAACTAACCTGAGCTTAGTATCTGATGTAGAGTTTAACCGATAAAATACCTGCCTAATCTGACTTCTGCAAGTGAAAGCTCCGTGTTTCACTTGCAGGTTTCTCATTTGTTGGTACCCGTTGGAAAATGAGAAAAACAGTGGCAGAAATTGCTTTGGCCAAATTTCGCTGTGCACTTTAAAATCAGCTGACGAAAGTGCGGTATAATTTGACCAATGGTCAAATATCTCCGCTCGTACCTCATTTCCTTGCTCGTCTATTGAAACCGCCGCCACGTTATCCGGTATGAGGAATCTCCCATCATTTGTCAACTTACATTGGTCGTAAGTCGATTGAATTACTTTCTTAGTGTCTTTGTTGGTGAGGGCTGAGTTAGGCCTCTTTATTCTGGACTAGGAGATTCTTGGAGAAGTGGTGGATTGTTTGTCAAAGTCTTGCTAAGATG
>JAQIXU010003031.1:0-10182 GCA_034701245.1 Strigamia transsilvanica
AGGACTCACGAAATGGCTTTCTCTGAAATAGCGAATGCAATATGAGTTTTTCAATTACTAAGTTTACGTGGATACAATTTTCGAGAAAAGTGAAAAATAGGATTTTATTTTTCTCGAAAACAGTGAGTGCGTATGGCGATAGTTATCTGTGACTAACAGCTGAAAATTGTGCAAAAACCTACCTCGTACAAATGAAATTCTGTTTTCATCACATGTTTACACGATCGAATTTCCAGAAAACTATAATTTGGATCCTCCATTTTCTAAAAAACTTTCCCCACGAACACTTAGTAAATGCGACTTAAACGTGTGATTGGTCTCAAAAGATGAGAAAAAATTCCGAATTTCATATAATGAGCGCCTAAACCACGGCGCGAATGGGTTCGTTAGCACCAAAGAATCGAAACGTTCAACGCCAAAAGATGGGTGTATTTAACAAACACTGAAACAAAGACAAAAATCAATTTGGAACGTAAAAGAATTATGTGAAGGTGCAGGGAGATGCGTGTTTCACCGAAGGATGAAAGCTTACCTCGTTTTGTTGAATAAACAATTAAGCGGTTTTTGTTTTAAGGGAAAACCTGATGAAATTGGAGTAAAAGTTCAGTAGGCAACGCCCAAAATCAAAGCATCATTCCAACGACGCGATAAACCCAACTTGCGCTTTCAGACGTCGGATCAACGATGGTGCGGGGTCTACACAGTAAACCATGGACTGTGGGGTCTACACAATAAACCACGGGCTGCGGGGTCTACCCAGTAGACCACGGGCTGCGTGGTCAACAGTGGAGACCACAGGCTTCGGTCTCGACAGAACGAATCTGTAAGCTTAATTTTACGTATGTATGGTAGCCCAGTGGGATCGATCCTGTAATCGATTGGATGGGAATGTAAAAGGTGGCATTACACATGAAAGCGGAAATTTTTTTCTTGTTTCTAATTAACATTAATAAACCAAATTTGAACAACTACATTAGATTTGTGCATAAATTAATTTTTCCCAGGAATTACCCATGCAAATATGTTCTCTTTTAATATCAGTCCCACATGGGCAATTTATATAACAACACTATACAGGTAAACAGGCCCGTTCCTACCATACAGAAACACACAGGCGCCAAAAATCAAGGGGCGCCGCCCAGACGAACTTGCTTGTTTTTATAAAAAAAAATGGAAGTTCTAACAACAGGAATACGGCAGTGGAAATAATTTTTGTTAAAATATATGCTTGGGAATGTGACCCACTTGTCGTTTGCTGACCGTTTTGACTTTGTCACCCCTTTCCTGAGTATTTGAGTGTGGGTTTTGACCCACCCCATTTTATGATGTCATTGGTTTTTTTTAGAAAATGGAATCAGTTGTATTGCTTTTTACTATTCCTTAGTGTTGAATAAAATTAGTGTTATATTTGCAACCATCGACTGTGGGTGCACTGGCGTTTTTCCACAAGAATAGAGCATTCTTTAAGCTGCAACTGGCTTGAATTAGCTTTAAACGATTGAACTTTTTATTTACAAGAGGTGCCGCTCTTGTTGTGTTTGATTTTTAGAAAAGGAAGAAATAATAACTTAAAGTGTTTTAAAATGCAGTGCATTGTGGCGGCTTGCTGATGCCGTGGTAAATTGCACATGTTGACCAATGCATTTCAACTCTGCACCCCCCATGAGCATGGAACTACCTCCTTTAATATCAATTGCAAGCTGTTTGCTTATGAGCTAGTCGCCAATTGCCGCAAAATTCTTAAATCATTTGATTGGTTGAATAAAAGGGTTAATTCATCTCACAGCTGTTTTATTATTATTCAAATTTGCTTTTTATGACAAGCCAGTGACCTGAGTGAGTGACATGAAAGATACTATCATATGATAATTTCCATTTAACAAAATTGTTAATACTTTTTATTGATGGATGAAAACTGCTAATTCCTCATTGGCAAAGCCAGAAACAGCTAATTCGGGATTGGTTGTTTTTAATCTACACAGCTGCACGCTCTCTTTCAAATTCAGAAAGGATTTTTTTTGTATAATGATTGCTGAAGTTCAGAAAAGACTGTTTTGTAGCACTATTTCTTTGGTGCCGATAAAAAGTCATCATATTATGTCTGAAAAGTTTGTATTCGCAGGAACTGTGGTAGCCCACTCCATTATGCACCATGGCTCAGAATTAACAGGATTAGCAAAATATATTTATGGTTGTTTGTTGGGAATGAATGCAGAAAATCTCAGTCAATTTGATCCTCAATATTGGCCAACAAAATTAGATATTCCTTTGGATGCTGCTACCGAAAAGTTATGTCCGTTATTAGATGTGGTAAGTTTCACCTTCATACACCGCTTTTAGATTATCGTTACATGAATGTTACCCTTTAGTTGGAGAAAGCTGTTACCAAAGAAGAGTTCAATGCCATTTGGGATAATGATACATTTGTCTGTTATTAGTGAGGCAGGTTGGCCAGTAACCAGACAATTTCAATTTCAACAAAAGGAATAAATTATGCAAATTCTTATCACCTATGAGCTACTGGATCGCCGCTCTTCCCAAATTAATGTGTTCATTAAAGGCCGAATGAACTTGAATGCCCTAAGTCTAATAAAGGTTGTAATAATTGATTTTTTTTTATCTATACTAGTATTAGTAATATTAATAATTTATAGTCTTATTTTTATTTTAGACTTAACCAGAACTATGTATTCAGCTTCTTGAAATTCCAACAATGAATACAGAAGACTTCAAATCATTGCTTATTGTTGAATTCCCTCCAAATTCCAGCCAAATTCAAGCCTACAACTTCTTTCTCAGATTTTTACGGGGTAAATAATTAGAAAATGTATACTTTGGAATTCCTTCATTTAATTTACATTTTTTATTTAGAGTATGAGCATTTGATTCCTGAAATACTAAAGTTTAGTACAGAAGCACTCATCTTCCACGTTTGGGCCTAGATGCTGGAATCAAAATAAAATTTCTACCTGATGACGACCAATTGGTTTTAAGTAAAACAATGTCCTGTTTCAATGTTCTACATATTCCAACGGTGCACAGCCAGTTTGATTCCTTTGAACAGGCTATGCAGGAAGGGCATTCCAAAACTGGACAACTTGAACTCCTTTTATGCCTTTCTTGAATTGCAAAAAAATACTGTCGCCTTTGATTCATTTACGATGCACCGCTATTGCGGTGACCAATAACTGGCCAGGGGCAACCACGTGCGGGGTAATGCAATCAAAAATGATTGACGAGGCACGTGTGCCACAGGACCACCATCGAGCTGCTCCAGAGCCCCAAAAGACAAAAGTTGTGAGTGTTTGGTGCCATAGCCAATTTATGTGTTTATTCATTCATATTATTCATATTTGTATCCATTTATTATTCATAAATATGTATTCAAACTTAATAAAAAAATTATGATAAATTACTTAACATTCAGTTTTATATTCCTTTAATTAATCTCTAGACTTTGTTAACTTGGCCGTGATTGTAAGCCCTAAATGGCATATCAACGGTGATTAAACATAATATTAATCCGGATCACATGCGAAATCACATACCATCTTCATCTCTTTAGATAATGATGGATGTACGAATTGTCACTTTATCGTGTACCCGAAATACGTCCTCAGTTTGCAACAAATGGCAATTGCAAATGATTTTTTATTTAAATTGTTTCTATTTATCATTTGCAATTAGAATTAAAAACAATTTTCATTTAAATGTTTTTTAATTACATTTCAATTGAAATATAACAGAATTAAAATAGAATTACATTTCATATAACTGGTTGAGTCGAAGGTGTTTGTTGCGGATAACTATGTGATGCAGCAGTTCCCGGTTTACACTATTCACCAACTGTGCACTCTGAAGCTCACTTTGAACACCGACCCATACATGTGATATAACATTCAACTCTCCACCTCGAGCAATGGAACATTCCAAAACCAGCTATGTAAATGGTAAGTCGTGTATAACAGTAATAGCAATCAAACGAATAAATTAACAACCCATCTTCCTCCCCTTGAGCCACTTCCTTAATGCCAAAATTTCACCATGAGCCAGAAATGAAGTTTTACATGTTAAGTATTGTTGCTCCGATCATTGACATTTACAACAGCACAACAAGTGTTTGTTGTTACCACTACAGGATTTCTGTAGTTATTGCATCTCTATGCAAGCTTCAAATTGTGATTATGTCAAAACATGACTGCTGTACTTTAAGTTTTAAGTGTCACATTGTGACTTCCATAGTTATTACTTTTGTAATTGGCCACCAGAGGTGACCACCTGTACATTATTTTACCTGTTTAGTGAATCATTTGAATAAACTCACTTTGGCTTTAGTTTTGAACATGTTAGCGTGGTCTTTTCCTTTCTCCAGCTTGTGGAACACATTAGTCTTAATTTTCTAAGTGATTTTCATCTTGGTGAAGGTTCCTCAAGGTCTGCATTGTTTGGATATGTGATATGCAACAATAGGTTATGGGCTCAACACTGCATTACCAACTGCGCGGACATTTTACAGCAATGTCATCATCCAATTCTGAAGGTCACCTTGCATGGAGGAAACGTGCGCTATAATTACGAGTGTTAATTTGCGTCTGAATTCGCCTTTGCTGTCATTGTCACTGTTGGATTACACAACCACGGAAAAACTAAACTGCTTTCATGATATTTTGTTAGAAAAGACAGGGACGTGAATGTCCACGGACCCTTGTTTTCAAGAAATTTTGCGGAAATTAAAGGATGTTTTGAATAATGGGATTATTACAATTGATGAAATACAAAAGATCAAGTTAACCGCATGGCTTGAACTGTTGTCCCACAGAAATTCTAGGACAACATTTGGTAATTATTATCATTTTTATTAGCCAAATAAGACATTTATTTGCACCATTTTTTCGTTATTTTTCAATGATATTACAACGTCACGTTGATACGACATTGCGCCACGTCATTGCAACGTTCGGCTGCCGGAAAATAGGACTAACGACATGTTAGGACACGTGGTGAACACGAAACTACATCAAATACCGTGACATGGAATTTGTGGAACCAAATTTGAGCGGAGTGCTTTTTCTTAGAAATTTTCGTGTGCCACAGTGAAGTTCCAGTCATCAACTCAGCTGAGAAGCCTATCAGACTAAAACAACAACTGGAAGACATTTTTATAAACTTTTTCATTTATTTCTGCTAATTATTATTAGCAATATTATTTATTTGCTTAATATTAAGTGTTTATTGTTACATTATCACTTATTTAACCTAACTTTGAAGATTTTTGGAAATAAGGAATTAATTTTGCTTAATATTTTGGGGAATAATTTTTTCTCCAAGTGTAAATTTAGATAATTACAACATGGCGAAATCTGACAAAGGATTTGGATTTCCCAAGTTAACTTCCACAAACTATGACCAGTGGAAAAGTGATTGTAAAATGTTATTGTTTAGAAAAGGTGTTTGCATTCATCTAGATGAGGATACCAAAGCACCCATCGATGCGGAAAAACTTAGTGATTTTAAACTTTCACGTGACAAAGTGCTTTAATTGATTTAGGACACATTAACGATGGATGTCCAGCGCCAAATACGCCTAGCTAAGACGCCCATCGAAGCTTGGGAGATTGTAAAAGCCAAATTCGAACCGGTTTCACGTGCACGTGCAGGCGACTTATATGAACGCTACATCAACGATGAAGTCTGGTGAGACAATACTAATTATTGTTCTTGCTAATTTAATTTGTTTATTTCGGTTTTCTTTAGATAGCTAATGATTATTTCAAAGTTTAAAGTGAAAAGCAAAATGGAAACATTTATCATGTAAACACGGATACTGGCTATTGTAGTTGACCTGCTGGAAGCAACGGGCAATCTTGCAAACATCAATGGGCAATATCTCAACCAAGTTGAGGCCTTACAAAATGAAAGTGACGAATTAGGAAAAAGATCGATGATGAAGAACTGAGATACTTCACCATGCAGGGACTGCGAAAGGAATACGATGCAAACATCCGCGCAATGGAGCAAAGTTGAATGGCTCGAAGGTGCTCATAAGTGATAATCTAAGAAGTCACATTTCTCCGTATATTGTTCAACTGTGTGAAGACAATGACGTTTCATTTGTGTTTCTCCCTCCAAACTCGACCCACATAACGCAACCTCTGGATGTAGCATTTTTCGGCCCCTTAAAAAAATTTTGGAAACAAATTCTTACAAACTGGAAACTAGGTCCTGGAAAAAAGGAATGTTTGGTCCCCCAAAGACATATTTCCTAGGCACTTACAGTAATCAATTAGCTGAAAAAATGAAACCCATTCAATCAGCCAACGTTACAGCAATTGAACAACGGTATTAGATTTGGCCACTTCGCTAAAATGACGGCACTTCCTGAAATTGAAGGGGCAGAGCAAGTGGCGTAGCCATTGCGACTATGACATCAGTGGGCGCCGATTCCAAATTCAAAGTGTAAAAATGCCATCGTGTGCAGTTTATGGTTGTAAAAATACAGAAATGTCAAAATTAAATTTTAAGTTAGCTTTTTTTAGATTTCCAAAAGATAAAAAGATTAGGAAAAAACTGCAGAATGTGTGCAAACGCAAAGACTTGATCAATTTTGAAACAGAAAGAATCTGCTCCTGCCATTTTCAACACTGTGACTTAGCAAATTACATGCAATGGACAGTTGGTCATTTTAAACCAATTTTACTATGAGAAGCAATTCCAAAATTTAACAAAAATCTTGATCAGTGACCAATCCACATCCAGAGACACAACATGATAATTTGTAGGTCGGATCTGAAGAAATCCATGACTAGAACGAACAGGAAAGGTGAGAACATGTTTGTGCAGGAGTATGATTATCAATGGATTCCCCGTCATTTTTTACCCTATAAATTTGTGTTTTCTAATATTTTTCTTTAATAAATGCTGTTTAATGTTTTCTGTCTAGTTTAGAATAGTGTTCTTTGTGCTGTAGCCTAAAGGGGACACTGACACTTTATAAAGACATTAAAACACAACAAACAATCCCCCTCCCCACGTAACACAGTTACTATATTGTGCTCCTTTGTAATTTTTGCCATTATTTTATGTAGAAATTAGCATGAAGTTCAGCAATCTCTAAAAAGGAAAAAGGAAAAAGGTAACAAGGATAATTATAAGAAGTATAAAATAGATGAGCAAGCCAAAGAACTTGGTTTTAAGATAATTAGGTTACTACCTTATCACTGTTAATTGAATCTGATTGAAAACGTTTGGTCGCAGGTACAATCTTATTAATACTCAATAAGTAAACAAATACTCATACATTTTGCAACATCAAGGTCAAAGGCTACGTCAGATCAAATAATAAAACATTTAAAATTACTGACAACAAGTAGACCTCAAAGATGGGGTGGGCCAACCCAACAAGATAAATACAAGAAAGGATGTCAGCTGCAAAGTGTATTTCCATGTAAGTATTGTTTGTGTAATAAGAAAATAATATAAAAATTTGCCTGTGCTGATTATTATTCTTTGTTGTTACAGTAAAAGATAATTCTACAAGGAAGAGGAAAATGGCAATTCCTTCAGCACAACTACTATAATATTATGAAAATTTGAATTGCCCCTTGATCCCAGCACTGAAATGTGAAGCAATGAGTGAATCCAGTATTGTTGTTGAGGAAACTTTGTAATCAGTGCTACTTAAAGTCGAGTGTGCAGTCACGAAGAAAAGTATCAACAGGCTGCTGTACAATGCTCTAAACAATGATCAAAGATTTCAAAACTATGCAACAAACAGCCAAAATGGTGGGCCGATTCGATTATTACCGATAAATTTTATTTCAGCTTTGTCAGAAGTTTAAAAAAAATTTTACTTTGAAGAAATCGCTGTCACTTATGATCAAATACTTCAAACTGCTGCAGGGACCATTCGTCAAAATGATTTTTGTTGGAGAAGAGTGAGATTATTTAGGATCACAAGCACCAAAGCACATGCAATTAAAGCATGTGCTGGTGATTTAGAAAGTCTAGCAATCAGATTGCTAAAAGACAGAAATCTGACAACCTTTGCAATTTTGTATGGTAGGAACACAGAGTGTAGCTATTAAAGCATATGAGGATTTGAACAAAGTTGAAATTTTTAAATCTGGCCTCATCATTAATCCTCATCAACCGTGGCTAGCTTGCAGCCCAGATGGATGGGTTACAGAAACAAATGAGAGTGCACAATGCAGATTTTGAAGAAGAAGACTGAAACGTTTTCATCATTGTCAAAATTGTGTATTATAAGTTTTGATGAAATAACACGAAGCCCGGAGTTGACGTATAACAAGGCATCCAATGAAGTAATTGGGTATGAAGACTTCAGTGATGAGTTGGGAAGAACAAATAAAATTGCTTCCCAAGTACTGGTATTTATGTTGCGTTTCATCACAGGGGAGTGGAAACAAATTTTAGGATACACGTTTTCCCATAATGCCACAAAAGCTTGCACTATAGTAAGCCTATTGAAGGGTTCGTTAGAAGAAATTAAAAAAGCTGGGTTAAATGTTGTTGCTATGGTATGCGATCAAGGTCCAACAATTTTGATTGAAAAACAGCTGAAAGTGACCCCAAGCATTCTGTTGCGTATTACAGGAGCCATCTTGATACTGAATGAACAATTAGTGTAGCAAAGTTAATAATGATTGTAGCGTGATATTCAATAACATTACACTGCTTGCATGCTGTATCTTCAGCACCAAGCATCTACTAGTTATATTTAGAATCACATCTTTGTTGTAGTTTGCATGTTGCTAGGATTTCTCCTAGCAACGGATACTAAATAAAATCACTCTTGAATTCAGAATGTGAGCAGTCGGTTCATTCTAACTTCACTCCTCAAAAAACCCAAAAAAACAGAAACAGCTGACATTCCATCAGGCCTAAGGAATGTTCAACGCTTTAGGATCGTGAAGAGATGTGTGACACAACATACATCAAACATTCCATACTCTAATTATGGCAAACAGCAAAAGTGTTTCGTGTTGTATGACTAAACGTTGGTCATCGGTCCCGCTACGAAACTCCATTTTTCATCTTTCGGCAGCATCTTCTTCTTCTCAGCCGTCACCGGCCGCACCCTTCATTTTCACGCACTGACAGCAGGTATGTCTACGTCTAGGTTTTACCATTTTTCAATTTTGTAATTACGTTCATACTTATTTTAGGGAATCCGGTAAATGGCGATTGAGGTTTTTCCTCTTGCTCACGCTTTTATGCGTGGTTGTATCGGCGGGAATAGGTTTTTTTTTCGTACACGGTTAGTATTTCATGTTTATTTATTTCTCTTTAATTAATTTATTAATTTTGTGTTATTTTTTCAGAATCTCTCCGTCTTCTGTGACATCATCTCTAAATTTTTAAAAAAATAATTTGAAATTCTAACACCAGATGGCACAAGTGCGTAGAGAATTGTTAGGCACGCACATTTTGATCCATTTCATTTTTCTGGTCACTAGAGTGAACTTGTGTATATATTGTAGCACTTTGGTGCTTCGATACTTATTTAAACTGCATTTTAGACAGTTTTTAACATTAAACATTTTTATTCATTAATGCATTTTTAATAAAAGTGACATTTTTAATGAACCAAGTTACAATTTTATTTTAACCAATAATGATACAGAGTTTCTTTAATATAGCCACTCCCTCTACTCCTAACTACCGTAATAGGGAGATTTTCCCTCTTATAATTTCGAGTTTTTATTTAACTGTTTTAAGATGTGCTCTTTCTTCACATGATTGAAAATTTAAAATCTGTTCAATAGATCAAAAGTTACAAACGTTTTAAACTATATTTGATTTTTTTCCAATGTGTAAATGATTAATCGCTTGCCGATTTAATGCCGTTAATGATAGGAGGTTGTAATTTGGAGGGTTTATACAACTCTTTGTGCTCTTTCCTCACGTTTTCAAAAATTAAAAATCCGTCTATAAGTTGAAAAGTTATTAACATTTGAAAGTTTAACATTAAAATCACAAATTATATTTGATTTTTTTCAACATGGGGACGAAATGATCCAATTGAAGAAGGTACTTCATGTGCCAAAACTTGGAAACAACCTACTATCGGCAGCGAATGTAACTAATAACGACCTCAAAGTGACGTTTGATAAACATAAAGCGGTCGTGACTAACAACTTAGATGAAGAAAAAATGATAGCT
>JAQIXU010003032.1:0-10176 GCA_034701245.1 Strigamia transsilvanica
GCTGTTCTCAACAGGTTCCCATTATCGGGCCAAACCCAGCTGGGAAAACAAAGAAAAAGATGTCTAATTGATTTATTTGCTTTCTATAATGGAATTTGATGACACCACCAAAACAAACAAGGGTTTGTGTCATTATGACGTCACCAGATGACGCAGATAAAGTGCATGTTTACATGCCAACTGCAATCCACTAGATGTAAGTGCTAAGTGTTTTCAGCCCAAAATCGCAATTTGTGGAGAAATTTAAAGTGGTTTGGATTTTCTATTCGATTTTTATTGGGATTATAGAAAAAGAAATATTTGTTTGTGGTTTTAATATTTTTTTTTGTACTTACCAGGGTTATGCCAGCCATGGTGACTGGTTAAGTAAATTAAGCAAACGTCTTTAGCTTTACTTGAGTCACTGTGCTTGGTGATCCATCTGGGTTTGAACGAAATGCCAGAGGCGAGAGCAGATGCGCACGCGTCTTTTCCAGTTCAATATCACGTGGCTGGTACACCTTGTTTTCCAATTGGTTCTCACTTTATTTAAAAATGGCGCTGTTGCTATGGGATCAGAAGGCTGTAGGCACGGAAAATAAAATTAGAATTCTGCTAGTTTAATCTAGGACGATTAAATCCAGGACTTTACATCAAATAAATTCATCGTTTGAATTTTAAGTGATTTTATCTTGTGCTTGCGGAGCCACCTATGGCTGAAATGACGCTGAAATGACTCGAAAATGACGTCATTTTGCGGGTAGGTGGCAAATTGTTTAAATCCAACAAAATGACAACAATGGGTAAACGTGTGTAGTCATGGTGAAAGTATGAATATTGCAAAAACAGGTCCCATATGCAGGGCCGGATTTACATATAAGCAGAATAAGCAGTTGCTTAGGGGCCTCCACCAATCGGGGGCCCCGGAAAAAAAATCCCACTATGTCTCAGGAAAAATTAGTTGACTTAAGTATTGTGAGTATGGAACACGATAAGCTGCGACGATATAATCTTAAGTTTCCACCGTCAAAAGTAGAAAAAAATGTAATGATCTGGATGTTTTTGATGTGAATGAATGTATTTAAATCAGAAGCATAATATATATTTTTAACTTTGTAAGTAATTTTTTTCTTTGTCGCTTATGTATTTATATTTACTATATATAAACCCCGCAATACTTTAATTTGACAGATCGTAAGTTAAAGTGCTTTTGATGAAATATTCAAACGTACAAGATAGTAAAAATTAGTATAAAAAGCCGAGAAATTTGTGTGGAAAAGATGGAGGGTGGTGAAGAAATTGGGTGGGGCAGGGGTAATTCTGGGAGGTAATTTAAAAGGAAAAATTGTTGAGGATATTGGCAAGATAAAAGATTTGTTTACATTTATTAAACCCGATTATTAAATTATATAGGTGGATCAAAACAGTGTTAGGTATCGTTGAAATGCTCGAAAGTTTTGTCATATTTCAGCACTTGATGTCACTACATTTCAGCCCAGTTAGATTGAAATTCTTGAGGGGGAAAAAAATCAATAATTTCATCTACCGCCATGATTTTCATTTTTGAAATGTGTGAGATAACTACTGACTTTGATTTGTTGTTTTTTTCTTTTTAAAAAAAAAAAAAAATTCTATCTCACCACCCAAATGGAAAAAGAAAATCTAAATAAATATATTCATCCAAAAAATGAATAAATAAATAAATAAATGAAACAATTTGTAAGTTATTAATAAGAAATGACCTTTAGTTGGAGAAATTAATGGAGCCTTTATATATCAGTGTCAGCTTTAATCCCTATGAGTATGAATGTGTTGTTTTATATGTCTGTTGGTGCTAAAGAAGTGTTGTTTGCAACATCTGTTACAACATCAATTTGGCCAGCTGAGAATCTTAAGAGAAGTTGTTTTGCACTCATGTTTTCTCACTAATGGCCAATACTTGTTCTACATGAACATTGTTGCTTTTATAATGAGCACTTTAATTGGTGTTTAGTTTGACTTGTCAGATATTGAAATTTGGAAAGCAGTGGAATTATTTGAGTTGATTCGAAGACCACCTTGAGGAGTGTTTAGGAAATGAAAAATGTGAAATGACATTGCGGTGTTACCTGGAGAGAGTAACGTGGCAATGACATTCCAAGGGGAAAGAGATGATAAAAGGAATATCACTTGAGTAATGCAAAGATGGCGGCTTAATAGAGGTGTGTAGTTAAATGTGGGGAGGTGACAATGAATTGTGGTACCTGGATCCAGATAATTTAATTGAAAAAAATTGTTAAATTTAAAGAAATGTTTACAATTTTTAATATAAAATAAGAAAAAAAGAATGAATAAAATATAATAATGAATCAAAAAAATCAAAATATTCAATAAAAATTGAAAATGTTTTTAAAAAAATTGAATGGTGTTTTGAATTTTTCCATAGAACTTGGTAAATCACCAGAAATAAACATCAGAAATATCAGAAATAATAAAATCCCAGTCCACAATGGATCAATTCGAATAAGGTTTCTTTAAAAACATGCCGTGTGGTTTTCTTAAAATATAATATTGATGGAAAAATGGATCCTGCTGCTTTTTTTCTGGATTTGGTAGTACTACATAACATAACACCTCTGCTGTGAACATAATAGAAATCCTGCTTTCCGGCAAGACATTTTTTCTACCCACCGGGTGTTTTGAGTGTGCGAAGTAAAACGAACTGTAATGTCTTGTTTGCACCAGAAAGTTTGGGCTAGCCTAATAGTTGAATCTAGTTCTGGGTGATTTAGCCTAAAAGATGATTAGGCTAATGCATTCGCACCAACAATTAAAAAACCACATATCTAGGCTAGCATGTAGCCAATAGACAATCCACTGACCATGTGCACGGAATTGTGAGGAGCCAATAGCCAATCAACTGGCTATGCGCGCAGAATTGTGGGAAGTATTCTGGGCTAGCTTTGGCAGTTATCTAGTTTAGACAACTGGAGTTTAATTATCTAGTTTAAACATTTTTAAACTAGACAATTTTGGGCTAGATTTAAACGTTAGGCTAGCCCAAATGTTCTGGTGCGAACAAGGTATAAGATTAGGTGTGCCCACACCAGAAAAAATTTTTTTTAAAAGGAATTTTGGGCTACCATGACATTTTTTAGTAATATGGGGAGGACGAATCGTTAATAAGGATAAATAAGATTCGTAAATTCACTTTGTTTGATTATTTTCTCATGTTTTAATTTCTAATTGGTGGAGGAGAGTGAAGGGGGTAGTCAATTATCACAAAGTGGATTGAATGTAATCGCAAAGTAAAACCATTCTTCAGATAGGGAATTTGTTTTCTTGTTGTTCAAAACTTGTGCAAAAGTTTCCTTTTCAAGCAACAGATGGCAGCAGGCCAATTTAGGAAATGGGACGAAAATTGCTTACTTCATTAACAAACAGGAGACGTTAATCAAATTTGCCATAATTTCGTCAAGCAATATTCAACGAAACTAGTTCGTGCCTATAGAGAGGCAAAAATTGCTAAATGTATAATTAAGTTTTTAATTAAAATCCACTGAATTTACCACTTTCCCTTATTAATCATTGCTAATTTGATTAGGGCGACAGTCATGAATCTTGAATAAACAAATTCTCAAGTGATCAATTGCAACTGATTCATTTCATGGGGCATTGAATTTGTAAACAAAGGCAGACGATTAATTTCACACAAAAACATAATTTTCAATTTCTATTGAACCACCTAACTGCTTCTAACTGGTAGAAAAATCATTAGACTTTCTTGATACAAATGCTATACAATGCAGTTAGATTTTATTGAGTAACTAGAAACACATGCCCATTTAAAAACAATTTTTAATTTACAAGACAATAACATTAGTCTGCAATGCTTTAATCCAAAATGGTGCTATTTCCCCAGGAAATGGGAAAGCCAATATCCACTTAAGATCTTCACTACTTTTAAATGCATTGGACCATGGATTAGCGTGCAACTTTAGTCTAAACAGCATTTATAAACAACACATTTAAACTGGTTGTCTCCATGAACTCCAGAGCCTGGAGTTCATTGGTTTTTCAGCTGGAAATTTGGAGGCAGAAGGTAGACTCGATTTTCTGTACAAATCAACTTTTAAGGTTGAATTTTCAATAATGCTTGAACAATTCAACATAATCTTTATCTTATTCTTTTCCATTAATTTCTTGTAGAATAAAAGTGCTCTTTTGTGAAAAGGAAAAATATTTCCTATATGTTGGGAAATAGTATGAAATGATGTCCAATACTTGTACTGAAGAAGAAGTTTTAGTAGTCAGCAGGGGTTTCTTGATGAGGATTCAATAGAAGCTTGGAAAAGATTTCTATGGCACTAAGATGTGCAGGATATTGAAGGATATTAAGAACACATCAGGAGTTATTTGTGTGAGATAATTGTTCCAGGTTTTCTTGTAATGTTGTTTTCTTCTGATTTGGAGTTGGAAAGATGAGGGAAAGTGAAATGGGGAAGAAAAGTATTAAACCTACTTAAACTATTTTATTGCTCAAAAATTGTATGCAACTTTGTAAAAAGAACAAATTTTTTTTGTTGTTTTTATTTATTTATTTTTTTTTAATATTTATATATTATAGGCCATTTATTTCATGGTTTTTAATCAATTCATTTAAGAGTGAGTTGTGACACTGACCTTTGACCCTGTTTTGAGGTTGAATATCATTGAAGCAATATGATAAATAGGATTTTTTTTTTGAAAAATTACAAATAAGTATTAAAAATTGTAACTAAAATGCCAGTAAAATAACACAAATTTGGTTTCTTTACTTGTAAATGACCATAAATCCTCTGAAGGAAACCACACATTTGGGCTGGGACAAAACAGCAACAAACGCTGTTTGCTGATTTGCTGTGATGAAATTATGAAAAGTATTGTATAAATTATGTTCTTTTGAAAATTTGAAGTGGCGTTTCCGTTTGTGAAAATTTTCATTTTGAGGCCTGGTAACATGACTCACAGACTAGGCATTTGGTTTTCCCAGTGATTGGCCTGAACGCAAGGTTTGATCCTCAAGAAAGTCGGCCGACAGATCATGGCTTGCGTGGCCTATACCTATGACCATACGGTAAGCCCGAAACATGAGTTAATCAAGATGGCAGGCCGATTTCTATGTTCCATCAGAGGATTTATGGTGGAATTTCGAAAAACGAAATGTGACAATTATATTTTGATATGATTTTTTTTTTGTCAAATTATTATTTATTATATTGTTTATTTATTTATTTCAAGATGAATACGGGTATAAGCTTCATCCAAAAAAGTGATTGTACGAAAAACACAAAATGTAATTTTCCTTACATCTAAAAAAAAGATAGAAAATTCCATTTTCTTCGAAAATAGATAAAATACAAATGAAATTTCTTTAAAACTAATTAAGTTTAGACCCAATTTTATATGAAGAGTCGATGGGATTGAAGAAAATCGTCATGAAAAGCCACAATGTTTTCCAATCCATTGACTCTTACTGTGTTTTCCATTGAAAATTTAGTCGGATGGAAATTTTGCAGCAATTGCTGCTACAGACACGACTCTGGGTCATACATCCCAGAATCAGGCGCTTAAACCCTTTTTTCAAGCTGTTAAAAATAAATGATAAAACTGAAGTAAAAAACAATAAAAGTGTAATTAATAGTACATCATCCAGAAGTACACTTACATCTAAACATTTGTGCTACTAATATGCCACAAGAGTCTTGAGATCGTTGTAGATCTGTCTGAGTAGTTTATCGTTGCATTGAACAACACATCGCCATCACTCCTTGCTTGGCACTAAGTAAAATGTTCACTTCTACTGTCAAAATCAATATAACTGCTTCCATGATTGCTGAAAACCAGGATCCTGGAACGTTTTGTTTGGTTTTAAATCAAAATGACTGACATTCAATTACTTACACCACAAGAACTTCCCACACAGCACTTGATGATTTTGGTCCTAATTGCCGAATATAGCAGGAGATTCATATTCCACAGGAAGTGGCTATTGACAGGGGAAATTGCTTTGGTTCAAAATGTCTTTAGATAGGTAGAAGTATCCTGCTGATGACAGAGAACTTTTTCAGACATGAAGGGCCGACCTTAGGAATTGCAGGACCCAAATTGGTCCATTTTGATGGGGCCTCTGGAAATGCCTTAACTTAAATACCATAACTTACGATAACCCCTACCAATTTTTGCAATGACTTTCGTATGGACCCAACCTTGCATTCGCATTAACAACTGGGAAAACCACAGAAAACCGAAGAGCTTATCGGGTGGGTGATGTTGGTGATCGTAAACTAGATTACCCATTAGGCACTGGCCTATGGGTCCCACGCCTTTTAGGGGCCCCGTGACAAGGGATCAAAATAATATTGAATTTGATTTTGAAAGAGATGTTTGCCGCTTCTGATGCAACAGTGCCAGCATCGCAATCATACAGTAATTTTTGAAAAATCAATAATGTTTGTTTTGTTTAATAAAATTGGTTTATCAAGATTTTGTAGTTCAAAACGTATTAGGATATAATTTGCAAAGTGCAAAGGGGGCCCCGAGATTTCGATGGCCTACAGGCCTCTACATGGGTTAATCCGGCACTGGGCAACGGGGTGGATGGCAGATTTTCTTGCCGTAGGAACTGTATCGAAATCGGGCGAGGATGGAAAAACAACTGGGATTCCCAGCAGGTCACCCATCCAAGTACTGTCCAGGTGGTCAGCATGGCAAGCCGTTTCTTTTCATTTTAAGCACTGTTCCTAAAATACTTTTTTTGTTTTGTTTTTGCTTGGACGGCAAAAAATGTTCACCTACAATAAAGGGCCCCAATTATTGCGGGGCCCTATTGGGTCCAATTGGGTCCAATTGGTCCAATTGCCTTAGGCCGGGCCTGAGGATAGGTTAGGTTTGAATGCCACAATTTCCCCTGGCAGCAGACTTACTTTAAAATTACATATTCCTTAGGACACCCACAGTACGTGTCATTTGCAAAAGACAATTGTTAGAATACTGGATTTTTCATTCAAGTCTGTCGATGCAAATAGCTAAAAGCCATCTGATTTTATCGCTGTGTGGGAAATGTCATTTCATGCATCGCCTAGCGCTAAAGTTCTGGTATTTTTTTTCCTTAGCAAACTGAATGTTTTAGGTGGTATTTCTAATTCATTTGTGGATGCTAGAATCGTTGGTAATGGAGCTATGCCATTAACTGAAACATCAACTTTTAGTGGTTATTTCTCCAGAACTTTAGTGTTAGTGGATGCATACACTCAAAGGAATGTAGCATTAGATTGACAGTCCTTAGGTTGACACGTCAGTTGAAACACCACCAGTTGACTGTCCAAATTAGCTCTACAGCCAGTGCAGAGAATCTTGAGCCAATATCATTACAACATGTGTTCAGTAATGAGTATATACAAATTTTACAAGAGTTTTTGTATCGGATTAAATATTAAGTGTGCTTTGACAGTGCTACAAGATTTAGCTGTGATTGTATCTTGTGCAGTAATGGTTTTAGGTCAAGATTCCTTATTCAGTCATCCATTAGGCTGTAGAAGTTGGAACAAAATACGTGATTAGGTTGGGTGACTTAATGCTTGTTCCATCCTCTTCACCTATTGACACTTAACAGTCAAGTTCGCCGACCTATTGTCGAAGATTTGCTTGTTCATCCTGCCATGTCAACCCAATGTCCCAATGTCTCTTGACCTAATGCAGCGTCCCCACTCAAGTGTATCTTGTACAAGAATGGCTACACCAATAACAACTTTTGAGACTTTGTTTTCAGCAGGAAAATGATGGAGGTTTAGTCCCACATGTAATTATTCTTATTATCACTAAGTGAACTTAATGAAGTAATCTAATCTGAAAGTTGTGGTTGTATATGGACTACATTAAAAATGGTGGTGATTGTATTATATAAAAATATGCAATACAGTACTACAAGTGTGTATGCAGAATGCCTGAAAACGAAAACACTTTTTCCACTTTACAAATGGTATAAACTGCAAACAGGGCATATGCAAGTCTTGCCAAAGATGATATTACTGCTTAAAACAATATATCCAATTTCACATATTGGCCCCGCTGCATAAACAAACCTAGAATTCACCTAGTTATTTCTCAGTATACAATTATTGGTTTACGACTTCAGATACAGAGGCGGCTTTAGGTACACCCCATATAATAATCACAGGAGCAGCATCTGTGTCTTCGTCCAAAGCACAGGGGTAGACAACAAGCAGTTGAAGCTCCATTGTCCTGATTGCAAGCAAGCAACAAGCAAAGACATATTTTTACAAGCTATTTAAATTGTTGTAAGGTTTTTACCACAATTGGACCTTACTAGAATCATGAACCAAGGATTGCATGGACACTTCTCTATGTGTTATTTGCTGTTGAAAGCAATCACATGTGTCATGCATTGCACTTTTTGGCATGATTTCTTACCCTAAGCTTTATTAAAATGAAACAAGTTGTATTTGTAACCAAACTGTGGTTAAACATCGTGCCAAAACATAACGCTGCATGTAGCGCCATTGCCGGCAAAACGCTGCGAACACATGGAGACGTGTCCATGTTATCCTCGGTTCATGCTGAAATCAATAACTCAGTCACAACGTGTGGGTGAGCTTTGAAAAAGAGCCTCTTATGACATCTCGTTCTCGCCGTTGTGCATCCAGACAGCGAAGTTTCTACTCTTGGTTATTTACCTCGACGCCCAAAGCCAGCCCTGCACCTAGATTTTTTGACACTCATTCATCATTCTTTCTTTTTGATTAAAAATGAAAAATCGTTCACTTCTGGATGATGCTATACAACCGACGAAGAGTGAAAAACATATTTTGCCAAGTGTTTACACTGGTGTGGTCCTTCGTAAAGTTTCGTAGGAAAATTCCCTGGAGTAATCCAAGCCCATGTCAGCACTTGTTGATAACGTGTTGCAAGTAGCATCTCTGGAGAATGGGAAAGTGAAATACGACAAATCCTTCATAGATTCGGATAACGTAAGAGCGGTATTGGTTAATTGTCCTCTACTAGTCGACGCGTGCGGCGAATTTTCACGCGAGTTGGATTCGCAGCGATTGCTGCCCCTTCGCTGGGAAACGTGGTGTCTACGGCAATGCACATGGTCTTCGGGAGATGGCGGAATGTCCCTATATCTTTTCGAATTGTTCTCTTTCTTAACCATCTCTGATTGTTGTAGATTGATGTATAGGAAGATGGCAAAAGTGCCAGCTAATTCTGACGTCATGAAACCGGAAACTACGAGCAAGAACGAAAATCCATACGTATAAATGAAGAGTGGTGTTGGTTGCAGACTCGACGGCGGTTGTAGTTTACGTCCAACTTCAGCTTTGAACGTTGAAATATAGATTACCATTCCACCTAACATGATTAATCCTAGAATTAAAAAATATATAAATAGTTGTTTGTGGGCAACCACTCAGTATTTAACTAAAATGATTTTAAAGGACATTAATGGCGATTAAATCATTTTAGTTTTATCACGAAGGAAAGAGCGCATTGAGATAGATGGTTTTACACACTCTGTTTTTTAAAGTTATTGGCCTTTATTTATTGATCCCTAAGTGTCTAAAGGCAGCATCATCCCATAATGTGTCTTGGTCAGCACCAGGTCAATACAACACTCGGTGGACTCTTATGATATGTGGGAAAGCTGTGGGAATACTCAACAAGTTGCAGAACCCGCAGTGGGAAAAGGAAGTTGTGTTAATGCACATGAGACCTGCCTTCATGTTTACTGGCACTTGGGATGGGAAGACTGTCCTTGGTTGTAGCTATATCCCTGAAACAATCACGGACAGCGCTTGCACTGCAAGATAAGGGGCGTTGAACTGGGATAAATAGTTTTTTATTTTTGCTAAATCAGCTGGTAAGGTGTCTAGATTGGAGAATAATGAACCTAATCGTACGGTATTACCCTGCTTTAAGCTGCATGCTGCTATAAGTGAAATTACAAACTTTGGAAAAATGGTAAAACCGGGTTTACCGGCAGTCTGATCAAACTCGCACTTAAACCAGGGTATTACGGTAACTATTGGACAATTGCGGTCACCTGTTTCCAATGAGAGCATGGTCTAAAAGCAGGGCCGTCGCATAAGCAGCGAAATCAAAATACACATCCCTAATTAACGAATTTGCTAAAGTTAAAGTTAGAAGGGTAAAACTGTA
>JAQIXU010003033.1:0-10174 GCA_034701245.1 Strigamia transsilvanica
AAAGAAAATATGGGATGAGGATATTTCTGGGAAACACTAAGCTTCAACTCGGTCAAGTGAGATGATTAAAAACCTTTGGCTAAGATAAAGGAAAAACTATACTTCGATTTGTTTTACTTTTAGGTGATCAACCAATCAGAATTTTTCCCGTAATAAAGTGCTTTTTGGGTAAACTCACAATTTGAACTGTGCTAAACAAATGAAAGAAAACAACAATATTTCAGTACCGTATCATAAATTACTGGTATATTGTTGTTTATTTACATTATTTCGCATTTTAGGCCTAATATTAGGCTAAATTAGGACTGGAATTAGAAAATTGTCTGCGCAGAACGGGATGCGCAGTTCGAATTTAGCATCAAGATACCGGGTGCGAACCACAAGGTGCGTCCAATAATGATAGATAGGTCCATCCCTAAAATACATAAATCTACCCACTGTCTAATGGGAGCCCGTGCACAATAAGAGGATTTACGGTAACTTCCACGATTGCGTAATATCTATAATCTGAATGCATTTGAACAGTAAATAAATAAAGAATCCAAAAACGCAAATTGTCTTTGCCGCCCCGAAAACTCAGCGAAGTGTGAATCAGTAAATGGGTAGAAAAAACATCGGCAATTATTCACGGATAAAATTGCCGCCGAATAAAAGCACCGAGCCATTTACGCCGTGGAATAAGCAAACTCGTAAAAGTTTGACAGCGAAAAAAGCAAAAAAAAAATTGCTGCAATGTGTAAATAAATCGTAAAAATAAAAAAATATTGAACAAGATGATATCTAGCAAGTTAGCTGGCTCCATTTCAGGCACGTGCAACCAACTAAATTGGACGATGGCCCTCCAGCGTGGACTGATATTAACTAGGTGGAGGAAGAGGGATGTGAAGAAGGGTTGGGAGATGCAGGTACTGATCCTTAGTAATCTGCTTGATTATATATGAACGCGCGATTTCCCTGCGGACCCTTAGACACTTGCAGTTGCTCATAATTAGGTGGACACCAGGCATCAACCTGGAATGCACATTACACGCTGCTGAGACATTTTCAAGGCGATGTAGCTCAAAAAAGTGAATTAATAACGCGCTACGTTTAGCCGAGTTGAGGAAGAACTGTCAGGGAGTGAAATAATGGGTTTAAATCAATAAAAAGAAAATGTGCTGTCTTTCTTTTGAGTGGAAAAATGTATGGAAAGTTAAGTTTTTCATATTTTAGTGTGGAAAAATAAATGTTGTGTATTTAATTTGCATATTTGATGATATACTACAATTGAGGAATGCATTATCAATGAAGAGAGTTGAAATCATTCTTCTGTTTGAATGCTTAGATTGAATAGGCAAGGCAATTTAAAGATTGACCTGCGACTGAGGGTCGAAAAGCTTTTTGGTTTTTGGTTGACTACACCTCTATTTGATGTGAAGTGTGCTCGATTGTAAGTGATTTTCAAACAAATTGGTTGGGTTGGCATACTGAGTTGAAAAATATTCAATTTCAGCACGCCAACTGTTAATAAATTGATCACAGTAGGTAATTGGTTAATCAACAACTGATCATTTGCTTGGTTGTTGTAATGTTCTCACAGACACGATTAGGTCAGTTTGCGGACTACTGGCGCCTTTAAATAAAGGGGAAATTCTCCAATTGGTTGATCTTGTGTGAACCATTTAATGAGTTCTGTTGGGGACAAATAATTCTAGATCAGGAACGTTTCTTGGCGTGAGTGTACTTGTTTAAATGAGCTGCATTCAAGTGATTTAGTAGATACTAAATGCATTTCATTGCTTCTAATTGCAAGTTTAGTCTCCAATTTAACCTGAAATGCTGAGTAATGTGCTTTACTTGCTGCAAACTACACTAGTTGATGAAGATTTAACAGTTGGAGAGGTCACTGGCCAATGTTTTTTTGTTAGAATTGCTGGTTAATTTTTCTTTCATCTTGTAGAACTTGAGCCTGACTTAACGCAGGCCAGCCGATGTACCATAAAGCTTTGAATAAATGCCCGAGTAAACATAGTAGTAAGTGACTGCAATTTAAGTTTAAGTCAAGTACCATCAACATCAAAACAATTTTGTAAGCCATAGTTTGATTTATTATAAACTTGAAATATCCCATTTTATCTCATACAATCCAAACCGCATAAAAATTTGGTTGTAGTTCTAGTTCAGGGGTTTCCAACAGGCGGCTCGTGAAGCTTTGTGAAAAACTACTCTTCTGTAGTAAAGTTAATGTTTTTAAGTTTTGTCTTTCGTTTTTTATACCTCAGCCGATTATGATGCGGCCCGCCACTAGACTTGTGGATTAAATTGTGGCCCTCGGATACTTTTTAGTTGGAATCCCCTGTTCTAGTTCTATCACAATTTCATCGCTATTGCCGATCCGTAACACATTTGGACAAAAAAATACCGGTCCGCTACATTATATAATTCGAGTAGCAGTTGTTTAATGCACACAAGTGAATAGCATCATTACCTGTTGTTATGATTGCGCAATTTATGTGTGCACAGACAGGGATTTTTCAGTTTGATTTTGGTGTCAAGATACCGGGCGCAGGCGGGCTCTGGGTATTAGGGTGCCAAAATAAAGTGATTTTTGCAGGGTCCAATATCCAGTTTGATTTTCCAACTGTATGTTTTGGTAACTTTAGTAATAGACTCGATAAATTATGCCTTAAGGTGTAATTATACCCATAAATTAGCAGCAGGTCCAAGCACTGGTCTAATGCCTCTACGTTAAGTGTAAATTGGAATGGAGTTTGACCAATTTCAATCTTATTCTCCTTCTTTGCAGAACTCATTGCAATGACCTTTTACTCTTGTCCATTTGCCATTTGGATGCTGCTTATCTCGACCCTATTCACGGGTTTTCAAGTGAGAGTAATACTCATTGCTCAGTGGTAAATCCGAGGCCATTTTAATCAGGCAAACATATCGCTTTTGTTTAACAGGGTCACAGCAATAAATTGTTGAGTTTCGGCTTTTTCAAAGGTTGAAAGGTTTCCATGGGTTAATCTACACAAATGTTATGTCCATTTTGAAATGAAGAAGAGAACAACATTAAGAATATAATTGCTTTTTCACACTAGTTGGTGAATTTGGACAATAAATAATCTCAACAATAATTAAAAATTCATACCGTACTTCTCGAATTACAAGTGAGCGAAGGTCCTTCCAGTCGTGGCCCCTATGAACTGTTTGACAATTGTCTGTCACTTAATTGGTTTAAAAAATATCATCATTTTTCAGACAAATGTTGTAGCAATGTTACAGTATGATGTCATTTCAGCGTTGTGATATAGCCAATTGGGGAAATTGAATCCGTCTTGTGGAATGAAATTCCATAACAACAGTGAACCTATGTTGCAATTACAGTGTAAGCTGTACTGACCGGACACAGTACGGGTCCCAGACTTTTGTCCAGTCCAGAGAGAGTAATCCTCTCTGGTTCGGACAAATGCTGTATGTCTGGACTGGAGAGAGCCTTTATTCTTTCGATATCAAATACCGATTTTCTGGCTGATTGCAGTGGCAAAATGGTTTTCCCAGTTCCCATTTCAAATTTTTGTTGAAACAGGACCCAAAATATTGAATTTTTGACAAGATGGGAATAATTTTTTGCAGATTTTTGATTTTTTACGTCAAGCGTGTTTAAGAAATCGGTTTCATGAACATTTCAAAACGTTTATGAAATGTTCTCGGAATTGCAATAACTGTATTGGTGACGATTTGATTGCGCATGCACGATATTGTTCGGACCAGTCAGCGAGTCGCATCACTTTGTCCGGATTCCGGAAGGGGGAGCTGTCCGGACGGGGCAGCAAAATATCTATTGCTGGGTATTGGTTGGGTCTAGGTCCTGGCAAACCTGTCCGAACCACACAGCTGTCCGGTCCGAACAGCTTACACTGTATATTACAACTAGCTAAGTAACCTGGCTTCGCTCGGATTTTGAAAAGACATGTAATAGGAATTAGAAATTACAAATATCCAACTAAAAAAACCAAGGTTTTCAACACAAAACGTGAGACCTTAGATCATTTCTTAGTTTAATCAAAGCAGAATGAATTCCTTGGTCTAATTCAACGCTAGGCTGCGGAAAGTTGTTTTATTTAACGAAGAAGGGGCGCTCACCTAATCATTGGTACACGTTGGGCTGTGCTGATAGGATCTGTCAAGGAAATTAGTGCGTGATTTCGATCCCGTATTAAGGCTAGTAAAATACTAAACCTCCTTATGTGACCTCTTTATCCCCACACGTGACAATACAAGCATGAAAAGTCACATACTTGCACAGAAATTAGTGAAATCCCAGGGAATATTTAAGGTGTAAGTGAGGGCAAAATAAGAGTGGTTCAATCAGCAGACAAACATCAAAGAGCATTCAAGTGTTCGCAACGGTTAATGGTTTTCAATTCAATTTGATTGTGAACTACAGGAGGAGCTTTTCGATTAGATGGGCTAGTGATCCTTTGAAATCGTCTCCACGCCATGCAGCTGCTGTTTTTCGAACTTAATTGATTTTTTTTTTTTAAATTAAAAAAAATTACGGTATATCATTTTCACACAAAAAAATATACATTAACAGCAGAAATAAGTTTTTTGATGGAACCAGTGTTGATTCTTTTGCCTTTTATTAATTTTTTCGGGGGATAAACACCCAACCCCCCTTTGAGTTGAATAAATAAATACATTTATGGCGAAAAATGTGGAAAATGTTTCTATATTTGAATCAGCTTTACTGTAAGTGCAAGTCTAGATGCTAGTGGGAATTTACAAGAAACATTATAGCCGGTATGTGAAAGTATGAAAAAATGAGAAGGCAAAATGTTACTGCACGAGTAAAGCAGGGCCATGGTGCAATTGAAATTACTTATGAATGACTTGCATGCAATTTTATATTGGCAAGCGCTCGGAAGGAATGCCAATATTAGAGTAGGGGAATATAAACTGGAAAGGAATGGTTTGTGGGTACTTTCTACAGTTGATAAACTCACAGCTGGAGAAAACTTCTATTCAAGTGTAGAACTTTTTTTCGTGTTTGAAGTTGTCGGAAATGAATTTTCATCACTGATTCAGCAAGAAATTGGAGAGGCGAGATTTGGAAAGATTGTGTCTAGTGGAAGACATTCTAATTTTTGATGGTTTTCTTGTCAGATGTTGGTGTTTTAGTAAACTTCTGTTGGCAAGAGATAACCATTTAGCTCATAGCTCAAAAGTCAGCCACTTAATGAGATTATTAATGGCTATTACTTCCCAGTGAGTGCATTGGTAGGAGATATGGTGCAGTATATTTTGGAATTAATGGATGGATTAAAAATTTCAAGCTGTCCCTCAGCTTTCCTGCACAGCTTAAATGAAAAACACATGAAATATTGAAGATGGCCAGTTTATGATCGTCTCCTTCGCAGTGTACCCTGCGAAGATGTGAAAATGTTGTTAACAACATTTATTTGCCTAGTATAATTTTAATTTTGCTTCATAATAACTAGCGTTAAATCACGTATGGTAATCGCCTTTGAACATTTTCCGTTGAAAGATCTTTTTTTTTTCTATTTAGATTTGTTTGAAGGCGTAATTTGCGTACCCAGATGGCAATCTGAATGCCTAGAACGTTGTTTCATTTATTAAGCGAGTTTGAAATTGGTTTTTTGATTTGCCCATACGAATGAACCACAAAGTGAAATGTTGGCAATACAGCATTAACCGCAGAGGCTGCATTGCAGCTATGGAATGTGGAATATGCCTAAATGCGTGGCAGTGCGAGGGAGAAGTCATTTTTACCTACTGGGCGCACTGGTTTAATTAGGCAATTTGCAAGTTGGCCTCAAAACCGCCAAGAAAAAGTTTCACTACCGCAAATCAACCAAAAGCGCGCGCGCCATTTCCACTTTAAATTTCGTGTCTTGTAATTAGTTTCACCTCTTCGCCGGCAATTTCTTGAGCAGGAAATGAACACTATTCCCTACTTTGTGCAAAGGCCTTTGCACCTGATTGCCACAAGAGATTAGAACCGACGATGCCTTTTGCATTCTAAACGCTTCCTTCAACAGCACAACTCGCATTTACAAAAAACCAACGCAATAAAGGCGGGGATTGCCAAGAAAACACGAGTAGCGTTTCTATGGTCAATCAGTTTTCCACACAATTCTCTTAAGTTTGAGTAGATTTGCTTTAAGACTTTTTTAACAAGAGTGCTTTTTTTTTTTCTTCTTTCTTTTGGTGGTGGCGGAATTGCATTATGCAGAATCAACAAAATGCAAAGTCAAATCATTTTCTTTGTTGTCTCTGTGCTGGTTGAATTTCTCATTATTTTTTTTTGTTTGCTTTGGTAATTGCAGTTGGTTTTTTGCATTTTACAAATGTTTAGTGGTGCTCTTTTGCTTTAGTGTAATCTCAAAGTTGGATGTTTAACCTTTTAACGTTGAGGCCCAAATGAACTCTTAAGCTGTTTTCAATTAGACATGTCTGCAAAATGTAAATTTAGGAAGAAACAGTTGCAATTACAAGTTGTTAGTGTTGAATTACTATAGGTTTAGTTGATTTTGCATAACTAATATATAATTTGCTGATAATGTGTGGGTTCATGTGTTGGTATGTCTTCTTAACGGCGCTTTCCTTGTCATTATTGACGGACTGTGATAAAAATTTTATGTAGTCATTTCAACTGGTTTAAATATTTTAAACCAGTAAAATGTAACATGTAAAATTTGACATTTAGACTGGTTTAAAAAATTTAAACATATTTAAATGACAAGTATGAATGCACCTACTACAAATAACAGGGATGCACAGCCAAGCGCAAGCAAGTCAACAGCCACAGTCTGTGCATCCCTGACTTATAACATAAAACTAAGCATAATTATAAAGATAAAGTACGTGGCGGAAAATTTTGTAATGTCTACTCTAGGCCTTGGGTTACATACAGTCCACTTGTCCGATTGTGTAGATCCATTCTGCTACAACATGCCCAGAAGACGCATACATAATTTGAAAGTTATAGATCTGTTTTGTTGGTGCACATGCAGAAACAACTAAAGAAACAACTAGGAGCACATAAAAGCATTACGGTCACATGGTACATACATCCACTTTCTTTGTAGATCCTTAAATCCCATGTCCATCTAATATACTCCCAACTCAACATTTCTTTCTTTCTTTGTTCTTTTAAAGTTGTAAACTTGGTAGGAAGCCATGCTAGAGGCCAACTTGGCATATAAAAAAATTTCTAGCACTCATTTTATATGAAAAGAAAAACATTTTGCTCCTGCCTCACTCATCTCTTTTTCCTTCATAAAAATTTTCCATGCATGTCAAACAGCCTTTTTCCTTTTCTATTGAGGCAATCTTCTATTCCTCCAGATGACATGTCTCAAACATCAGACACTTAGAAAGAATAAAAAAAAGAGGAAAATTCTAAAATGTTGAAAACTCATACCGCAAGATTTCTTTCATTCTTATCACTTTTAACTCTTATGAAATCCATGCAGGCAGAAGGAATTTTAACTCCGCAAAAGAAAAGTCAAGAACAGACATTATTTTCGGTGGAAAAAAATTATAATACGGGTAAAACAGAAAGTAATTTTTATTTTGCATTTGCTTGCAATTTCAATCAAAATCAGAGAGTAGGCGCATTCATAAAGTAATTTAGACTAAACAACAAAAGTGACAGTCGATTTTTTTCAGTTGTAGTGGGCATGCGCATGACTATAAATGCGCATACTGTTTATACGGCTATCATGATGTTGATCCGGCAATCGATTCTTAGTAGAATCAAGAAGCTACGACTACAAGCCGAGATAGGCTAACTTAATACAGCGCTTGATAAATTATGAGTAACTAAGACTAGATGACATGGTTCTCATTACATGTACAATTTATTGGGGGGCAGACATATTTATAACTGAATGACCAATACAACAAGATATCCTACATTAACATGAATACTAAATGACTTGCCAAACTTAAGACTAACAAGGCATAACCAAAAGGGTTAGTAATAATTACGCAATCCAACATGAATAAATAAATGGTCCTATTTTATCGTGCCTCATCTAGTTTGATGATCCGGGCAGTCCAGAGAGGTACAGCTGACTGAACAAACAAAAATACAATCTGGGTCGTTTGCTATTGCCGAACGACCAAAACCTAATACACGATCGATTAAACTGCAATGTACAAAATTTAGAGTAAAGTTGTTCACACAGCACCGACTTTTTGATAGATCCCAGTTCAGATAAAGTTCCTGCGCCCTGGTGAAGTCAGCGACGGTTCCATGTTCAGGTTGCTATGTCGTCGATCCTTTACAAGTTGGTCACCCAGTTGTCTAAGCACGTCGCAGAGCAGTATATGGGCCTCTTTCGCTCCACGTTATTGCCATTTGGTTCCAGCTGTTAGCCATGTATTTTGCATCTATGGTTCACAATGTTGATCCGGCGTCATCACTTATTCATCGGCATATCGAATCTTCAGGGGCCCTGGCTTCAAGTACAGTAGTACAAAAGGTCTCCACATACCGAACAATCATGGAGTACGGGAAAAGCTATTGTAGCCTATAGTACGTTTGGCCTTCTGACTTAAGGCAGTTCGAAGTGTGCTATTTGTGATGTTTGGTTCGTAACAAGGTTCAACAAAAAGCAATCCTGCACTGGAAATACCGAGTATATATGCTCGATATAACAGTAGGGTTAGGACTCTACAATTAGAATCCTATATCGGGTTTTAGTTATGGCTCATTAGGAGTTGAGTTATTACTTGACCTAATAGAAGACAACATTCCTTCTAAGGAATGTATACCTTTGCACTCATTTATTTTATCTAATAAACACAAACAACGGCTTATCGTATTGTTTTCACTCGTCGGACAATGTCAATTCAATTATTGAGCGTTTCGATAGCGTAGCGCGACCTGGCGGCGAATTCAATTACACCCAACCCTCGCTATACGGCTGCTCTTTATACGGCATTTCGCTATAACGGCCTTAGGGAAGTATGGCACAATGTTCGTTATACGGCCAAAAAGTCAGGAAAATCATCTGTGTACATCCACCTGATTCGTTGTGCGGCTTTTCGCTTTACAGCCAACTTTTCCGGAACGTATCTAGGCCGTAAAGCGAGGGTATTATAACCGTCGCACGACTAAAACAGTGAATGAAATTAGATTAAATTTTTAGTTCACATTGTGTTACTGTTACAATACTTTAATATCATAAAGTGATGGTAGATGAGCAATGGTTTGTTTCGTTTCATATAAAAGCATTTGACATTTAAGTGACCCATTTAATTTTCCAACTGATGCATGCACGGTTTGATTCATTTAATTTATCTACATCAATACACATTGCGTGTGGCAAATGTTGAATGGACCCAGTTGAGTAATTCTGAGATTATTATCGTTCAATGTGGAAATAATAATTTTGTGCAAATAGGCAAGAAGTTGTCGGCAACAGGTTTTGATGTTTGAAAATGTTTGCTGATGGTGTAAAGCTGAAGTTAAAAATAAATATATTGGGAGTTTTGATTGTTCAATAACAATGTTGGACGGCATTCACGACTAAAATATGGTTGGAAAAGAAAACTGGCTGGACCTGAAATTGAATTTTGTGTTCCACTATCCACACTGATATATATTCTGGAGGAAAGCACAAATATGTGACTTTAAAGGAGTAGAGTAAGCAGCTTTTTCACCGAGCCGCAATCGTATAAATCTTGTTACATCAGGAAAAAAAAGTGTAATGATATTATACTAAAACGTTTCATCCATTACATAAAACACGCGGGCACTAACGGAAAGAAATTCACTAGCTGCAATCGAAAAGTCATTTAGTCTGGTTTTCCCGTTTAAAATGTAGTTTAAAGGTGGTTGAAATGGGAAATATTTAAATTTTGTTTTGTTGTCTTAACTAAATCGACCACTATTTTTGAAGTTAGATCGAGAAAACCTTCAATTGGCAAAATTTTTTTGTAAAGGGCCAAATAGTAAATATTTTAGGCTCAGCTGGCCATACAAACAAAAAATTCTTTTTTAGTCAAAACTTTACACTTATCCATTAAAGAGGATAAATGTAATGTTTTGCACAATTTTTTGTTTTCACAGCAGGCACATTCAAAAAGGTTTAGACGATTTTTAACAATCGCTTAAACCCATTTAGACGAGCTTTTGAACGAGATTTTCGTTCAAAAG
>JAQIXU010003034.1:0-10173 GCA_034701245.1 Strigamia transsilvanica
AAGGCATTCTCCAAGGGATATGTGTTTTATCCATGGAAGAAGATAGTATGAAGTTATTATGTAAAAAACGATTTTTGTTTATGCTATCATTTAACCCAGCAGGCTTCGTAAGTACTTTAGACCAAGATGGGGGCGCACATCTGGCGCGTCTCAATCTACCGCGACCAAAAATAGTTCGCGGTCGGAAATCGATTTAGCGCGAATTGACAACGACAACAACAACAATGACGGCTCGATCTAACTCAAATTCAAAAATAACACAAGCAGGCCTTTAGTGTTCTAAGACAAAAACGAAGGAATTTTGATGATCTTTTTAATGTTTCCGATCAGAAATTCAAGCTGTTTCTAATGCCGTGAATGACTTCTAAATCCAACATGTAAGTGAGTGGTTTTTTTCTTTCGTGTATGATAATTTTTCGTTGTATTTTTGTATTTTTGTGCGATCAGTTTAAATTCTTACATGTTTGATCGATTTTTTTCTTTCCATATCTTTATTTGATTTATAATAATTTTTGGTCGAAAGGGATGGATGTACTTGTTTTTTGGTTACTTTTGTTCGATTTTGCTCGAGTTTTGTTCAGTTTTTTTTATATTTTGATGGTTTTTTTACAAGTTTGATCGATTTTTTAAGGTTTTTTTCATATCTTTATTTGTTTTATGGAGACAAAATAAATATTTAGTACCCCTTCTAAAAATCAATCTACACTGGCTACATCGAACCAATTTTCGAAACAGTCTACTTCGACTGCATTTTCGACAACGTGTCCATCATTTAAGACACCGTGTACATAATTTTCGACACCAAGTACATCATTTTCGACACCGTGTACATCATTTTCGACACAACAAACCCACCAAACTGAGTACTCTATGTTTACGCATCTTGTTGCACTCCAGTTAAAAAAGAAAAAATTTTCACGTAATGTAATTAACCGGTAAGATTTAGCAAAATCTTTTTCCAACTAGCCCAGTCTCAAACATATTTTTTTTGTAGAATTTGCGCTGACAAATGGCGAGTATTACCATGGCAAACGAGAAATGATTTAAAGATGCCGGCCCAAAATTTAGCAGCACACAAAACACAACAAAGACCAACGGCAGAAAACAAAACCAGTCACAAATCTTGGTCAACAGAAATCAAAAGCTTACTTCAACGTTTAAAGGAAATTGTCCGCAAATTATGTTTAAAATTAAAAAGACCAACAGAGGAAAAGAAAACCATTAATAAATCTTTGTCAAAAGAAAGCAAAACTTTACGCCAATGAGATTTAAAAAAATGTATGTATTACTATTTTATATTGTTGTTTTTTTTTTTTTACACGTAAATTTATTTATTTATTTGTATTATATTATAAAAAATAGTTTAATAAAATGTTTGGTATTAAATAAAACAGTGTTTCTTTTTTGTAATATTTAAGGTAGAATTAGAAAAGTAGTTAAATAATGTGACCTTGGATTAGGAACATTCCTAAACACCTGCTAACACTGGCTTACACTACACTAAACTAGAGGGTCCTTCCATGAATTTTTGCAATTTTACACTTCCCGATTCCCGGGAACAATTCCACCTTTATTTATTTATCATGACAGAACTACAAGAAGAGAATCTTGTTTTGGCATCTGAGGTTGCTATTGCAACCGGCCGCAATCCTGTTGAGGAAAGTGTTAAGTATGGTAGTCGCGAATGAGTGGTCAGGGGACCACATCCAAATCGACATCAAACCTTTTAAGACAAGGTTTGACCAGTTATTGAATTGTGTGTTGTTTAAGAGTAAAACAGTACCAAACGCAACATTGTAGAAATCGTAAATGTTCCAATACTTTTTTCCAGGGGTTGTATGTGGCCAGGTGGCGATTGCAATGCAAGGTATATGTATTATAACCACCACCAGAAGCACGGCGAAATCGCAAGGGTGGTCGTTCAGCATGACGACTACGATTAAGGATTGTGTCGAGTAGGCAACATGCCAGGAGCTAGAAATTGTACGCCTGACGGGGCAATCACTGGCCGCGTTCAAAAACTTGAAGATTTCTATGGCTCAGACCCAACCACGCCCGGCAAAGAAAGACAAAGAGGCTTCAATAGAGGTGATGATCACTGCCCTGATAGACAAGCTGAGGTTGGAGCTGGAGCAGAGCTTCATACAGGAAATTAATATGCTAACGAGCGGGCCCCCATGCCAGGGAAAAACAGACAGGCTGTTTAAGTGCAATATTCCTGGCCATTTTGCGGCGGCTTGCAAGGAGCGCCGGGACTGCAACTAAACGAGGCACATCGACATGTACTGTCCAGCTAGGGGCAAGGCACCCTGGTGCTTCAATGAGAACTGGGACGTTCAAAAGTTGCGGAGCAGGGGATCCAGGGATGCTAAGGACCATACCAACAGTCAGCACCAACAGCACGGTGGGGCATATTGAAAGTGACAACTGAGAATTCCCCATTTCATAATTGGGGTCAATTAGGTCACTGGTCAAGGCAGTTTCCAAAGAAAGGTCAGAAAGATGTGGTGAAAATCCTAGTTGTTAGCAAGGAATTTGTCCATGCCCACAATTACATCGGAAAATCAACAAGAAATTGTCGAAGCGAAGAAGGAATTTAAGTTAAAATTCCCAGAATCTAACATAACAAGTTTACTAAAGGAAATACCGACCCACTGTCTACAAAAGTTTCATGATGAGCACGACAGAAAGAATAATTACAGCTGAACCGTTTGCTGAATTACCAGAAATTGATGAAGTCGGTCAGCCGAAAGTTAGAGTATTTAATATCACCATCCCAGAAGAAGATGTATTGGAAGGAATGACGGTTTTAAAGATAAAAACAGCTAAAGGATCCATTGCTGGAATGCTAGACTCCAGAGCTAACTGCAGCGCAAGCGTTGCAAATGGTGAAGCAAATAAAGCCAGTCCATCCAAATATACTAATAAACACAGCGGATAAAATGGTAGCTCCACTTGGGACGCTACTCTGATCCTTTGAATGGTCACATGGGATGGGACAACATAACTTCCTGGTCCTGCCATATTTCTGCTATTGGGTAATGATACAACCCAACCCAGTAACAGGATCATAGAATTTTATCCATAATATACCAATCAATACCACTCCCATTAGTGAATTGGACACTGACAAACCAATACGTGTCCCTACGGAACACGGATAGTTCTGGTCATACAGCAAAGTTCAGATCCCAGGCTATTATAGACCCACCAATGAACACACTAAATATGATCCACCACAGATGCCCATGATTGAAGAGATATTATGCAAACTTAGAGATTTTCAGTGGGTGACCACCATTCATCTTACAAAGGGATATTGGCAGATTGAGTTGGAACCGGAGGACCGGACGGACCAAAAACAGCACATGATACATGTGGATTCAGTGCTCAAAGGCTAATCTACATGTGAACCCGAAAAAATCAAAATTTTGCAGGAACGAGCTGAATTTTTGAGGTTACAAGTTAAGAGTAAATTGAGCAAGCGTGGACCCAAAGAAGGTTACAGCAATCAAGGAGTTTCCGGCTCAAACTAATCTGAAAGAATTGCAGAATTGCAGCGGTTCTTGGAGATGGTAAATTTCTTCCACCACCTCCTAAAAAACCTAGCGACAGTGGCAGAACCATTGAGACCACTGCTCAAGAAGAATGTAGCTTTCGTATGGACAGACACACACCAGAAGGCTTTCGACATCGACATCTTGGACGGGAGCGGAGTGGCTGAACGATCGCCTGATCAGTTTTTTCTTTCAATACTTGGAAAAGATCAAGTACGAAAATTTGGACAAAGGAATTTGTTTCATCGCCCCGGAAGTGTGCCAGTGCATCAAACTGACGCAAGGGTCGGCCGCATGCGTGTTCGCGGATCCGCACAACCTGCAGAACAAAGATTTGAACTCAACCGAGAGAATAAACATCCCTGGAACAATTAGTTGATCAGCCAGCAGCAGAACAACTAGCTGAAGAATGATTAGTGGAAACACATGAGCTAGCAGCAGCAATGTCGCAGGACACTAGTCAATTGTCAATTATTCGAACTGCGATCAGGGGCAAATACTAACTTGCCTTTCAGTCACCATTCAGAAGTAGCTGGTACAAGATGAAAGAAAGAAAGGAAGGGCAGCACAGATTTCAACTGCAAAAACCAAAAGACTAATCCAATTTCAAACATCATTCAGAGGATGGATAGAAATCAAATCAAATTACATCAACATGATGTTAAAAGCCATTTTCAACTGCCATTTGGTTAGATTTGGTTAGGCCTAACTAATAACGCACGAAATTTGTCATGGAAATCCGAATTGAAATGAAAAATGTAGTTGCACGGCACTCGCGAATAACCAGCGCGCGATCGAGCGAACAAAGACAACAACAATAAGTATTACGTCATTGTCATTTCCGTTCGGATAAAGCGACATCTAGTGGGCAAAAGTTGAAGTCAACAAGAAAGACGAGAACAAAGATGGTGGCAAAGTTGTTGCAGACAACATTACATTTAATATTAATTCGAAAATTATTTACCTTCTAACTCATTAATCTGCAGTTGTGCAAATATTCTCGCTTCTTTTATTTCTGTAAATAAAATTAGGGTTTTTAATATTTGTTCTACATAATGTAAAATATTTCCGAAACTTATCTGATCGTGATGTTATATTTACCAGGAGCGAAAACGAAAACGGCCTTTTATTTGTTGGGTCATGTGGATTAAATCCTAAGCCTAAAACTGTGGCGCATATTCGATGGCATCCGAGGTCGAGGTCGAGGTCCCTAAAACTGTTTAAATGCTGTTAAGTGTTTTTGGTTTGTTTATTATGCTATTCTTACCGTGCGTTTTCTCATCTACTGTGTCCTGTTTTCCATTCCAAATCGATCGTTTTCTTCGGCCTTTACTCGTGGTCGGCCATGTTGCTGGATGACGTCGGGGATCCCGAGTGATCCGGAATCCGATGACGGGTCTTGGTTAACCGTCGCTGTGCCTAAAGAATTGAACTAAACTTATGAATTATCCAAATAAAACCTGGCGCTGGTTGCCGTTTGGTTTCCTACTCATGTTTGAGCTATATTTAATTTTCACCTACCGCCTATACCTGCTTTTGCGGAGTCTTTGACCATCCCCGAGATGCAGATGACGCAGTTCATGACTTGAACGGGAAGAATTTGTTTGGCCAAAAAGTATCGGTGGAATTTGCTCGACGGATTCCACGCGCTCACTTTAGGCGTGATCGCGAATTACGTGGCGGAACGAGAAACTTCCAGTCCAGATACGATCCTATCCAGCACGGATCCAGGCCGCCATTTCAAACTCGCAACAGAAATGATTCATCTTCGCGAACCGAATACAGATCGAGATCGCCCTTAAATTCTCACAGAAATGATTCGTCGTCGCGAACCGAATGCAGATCAAGATCGTCTGTAAATTCTCAACAAACTCGCAACAGGAATGATTCATCTTCGCGAACCGAATGCAGATCAAGATCGCCCGTAAATTCTCGCAGACCAAGATCAAGATCACCTGTAAATTCTCGAACATCAAAATCGCCTTCAAAACCCCGCAAAATCTCACCTGAACAGGTCTGTGACGCAATACCTGTAAATTCTCAACAAACTCGCAACAGAAATGGTTCATCTTCGCGAACCGAATGCAGATCAAGATCTCCTGTAAATTCTCAACAAACTCGCAACAGAAATGATTCATCTTCGCGAACCGCTCGCAGACCAAGATCGCCCTTAAATTCTCGTAGGTCTCGATCGCCTGTAAATTCTCATAGACCAAAATCACCCGTAAATTCTCGCAGATCAAGACAATCTCTAAATTCTCGAACATCAAGATCGTCTTCAAAACCCCGCAGAATCTCACCTGAACAGGTCTGTGACGCAACACCACATCACCACGACTTTATCCCCGTAACTGAATCAAACACCAAAGAAATTATCGAAGAAAAACCGAAAGACGATAATACAACATGAAACATAATAAGAAACTTAAATCTTTACAAATAATTTAAATCCATTTCAAATTTGCCGCCTCGCAACTGCAGCACTCATGAAAACAACTATTATGAGTACCGTGACCTGTGGTATTTGTCCTCGGGCTAATCCGGGTCGTTTTGACCGAATAACAACTCGGGAGTGTGTGTGTGTACAATCTAAACAGTTCCTAATCGCAGTTATTCAACTACATTTGATTGGAAATGAATATAATCATATGTAGTCTGTATTTGTCACTATTTTTACTCATTGGATCAACAGGTAAGAACACTAATGCTTAGACTGGCGCGAGCAGCTGGCGCAATTGAGGGCGTAAGAAGGAACAGCTTCAAAACACAGTAATGGCGGTCGTCGCTTAAATCAAAAATATTATTTCAGATGCTTTAAAACGTTGTTTCGAGTGTCGATCAAGAGGAATGCTGGGCGATTGTGGCGACCCTTTCGATACTAACACGACTTCAATTTCGGCTAGCGTGACCGTTTTGACTTGTATATCCGGTTGGTGCGGTAAAATTGTGGATGGAACAGGTAAATCTAACGGATTTGATTCGGAAAAATTCTTTTTTTTTTTAAATTTTTAACTCGAATTTTTCAGAGGAGAAAATCCGTCGTACTGAACGTCTGTGCTTGCCGCAAGCACCCAGTGATAACGAAGAGAGGTGCGGGGAGACGAATTGGGAGTCGAAGAAAGTGAAAATGTGCTTTTGTGAGGGCGATTTGTGCAATGATTCTTCTGCGCTAAGAAACTGCTGGACACTTGTTGCTTTTGTGATTTTAGCTCGTTGTGTATTCTTATCATGATTAGACGTAAACGTTTAGTGGCCTTTGTTTTTTTTTTAAATGGCTTATAATTGTTGGTTTATTATTTCAAAAAAAAATTCTGTATAAGTGTACAAAATCAATAAAATCAATGTTGTTGTTGTAAAAATGACCTAAGTCTTTTTGTAGCTGCCAAAGATAGTTATTACTAATTGACATGACAGATTAGGTGCAGTTGAAAATAGAAAAATTGTTTTACTGTTTTTGTTGCTGTTGGAAAAGCCAGCCAAAGAAATAGTAAACTTAGAGGTATTGACAAAGAACATTGGAACAAAGGACATCCAACAATACAGCAGACTTGCAGTACCCTAAATTCCTAACGGCTGCACTGCGCATGACAAAAAAAATATTTTTTTGAAATTCTTTTTATTAATTGACAAATTGCCCCCAAAATAAAACAAAACATATTTTCACAAACACAAAAGAAAAACCAGTTAAACATTTCCAAAAAAAAAAACCTGCTTGTTTTTACCACTAGATGTCACAATGATGTGATATATTGTTGTCACTTTCAACATGTAAAAATTGGTCTACTCTGCCTTTCCACATATTTTAAATTATAAAAAAGAAAAAAAAAATACCAAAAAAATCAACAAACTCAACCAAATGGAAAGATTCAAATTGCAGTTACCAATGGATTTATCCCATAGAAACAAAACTTAGCCTAAACAACCAGAATAAGCCTAAACCCTCTGTTTAATGGCTTGCCCATGCCCGTCCAGTATGTCTGATTTCAGTCTGAATCGCGGTTTCCCATTAGGAAACAACAACAACAACAACACCACAAGTCCCAGGCACTCAACTCCAAGGAAACCCTGCACTATGGTCGACACTGAGGCGGACACAATGTGTCTGGATGAGTTGTTTCACTCCACTTGTAATTACGCCAATGAAGTCAACAGCAGAATATGTGACAGAAGGGAAAACGAAAAACGTGGTCAATCAATCAATCATCATACAAACTATGAACATTAAACATTTAATACAATTGAATCGTTTTTACAGCAATGGGAGACAACTTAAGTAAAGATTTACTTTTTACTGAAGTTACTACTAAATCTACTGATTATTACCGAGGTTTGGTACAAGATAAACTATCTACTCGAAGAGATATTCTTGAGAAAACCCAACAAGATATGGCTGATTCGTTCAATCACCTCTTCAGTGCTGCTAGACAGGTGTAATTCAGCAATAAATTAGAAATTCATCCAAAAGGGCATTTAGTGGTAAAAGTATTTTTGTTTTTGTTTTTGTTTTTGTTGAAGGTGGAAAATAGTGATGCCTATTCTGGGTTGTATAAGGAACTACAAAATTTAAGAGCATTGGTCAAGGTAGTTGAAGTAGCTGCTGAACGATATGGGGTGAGCAACAGCGAATCGAGGTTTTTGGGCGATTTGGAAAAAGTGGTGCGGTGTATTGAATGTATAAACCGGCAATATGAAGGCGCTCTTTGCGAGATCAGCAAGTTGAGGTAATGGAAAATCATTGGAATTTGCACTGCTAAGAATCCTGAAAATTCGAGGAAACGAGACTTTCAGGAACGTGGTGAAAATAACACATTTTTACATCTTAAGCGATGTGAAATGGTGTAAATTACACATTTTTACACCTCAAGCGATGTGAAATGGTGAAAATAACATTTTTACACCTTAAGCGATGTGAAATGGTGTAAATTACACATTTTTACTTCTTAACTATGTGAAATGGTGTAAACTACACATTTTTACTTCTTAACTATGTGAAATGGTGTAAACTACACATTTTTACACGTTACACTTTCGATCCTCGAATGTCCGTTTCGAAAACTACGAAAACTAAATTTCGCAACACACGCAACATATTTCTTGTTCACAACAATTTTTCTCACAATAGAGCCGCCAATACCAACCTATGGGAAGAAACCCGCAACAACTTGCCTTATCCCTCCGAAGACCCAACGCAGCAATCACCCTACCACGAAGAAAAACCCATCTACACACCGTGCGACGACCAACAACAACAACAACAACAACAACCAGCCACATACGACGAAACTCTACCCTGCTCACCCTGTGGTGACCAGCCAAAATGCGAGAAAAATCCAACCTGGACATCCATCAACCAAACCCCCACTCGCAGACCCACAGCAGGCAGATGCGACAATCCCCTCCTAATCCACCAATATATCCCCGATCCGAACGCCAGACGCAATCCGTGCGAAACCCACACCCACGTGCAATGCCCCAACATACCGAAAATCTGCCCGTGCGCGAAACAACCCGTAAAACCACGCCAATCCTGCGAATCCTGCGCATCGTGCGCATCGTGCGGCTGCAATTTCCGCCAGTGCAGCAATTGCGTGCCGTGCCAGTCTTGTCCGCCGTGCCAATGCAAGCAACCAACGCCGTGTAGCAATGCGTGTATGCAATACCCGTGTTGCCAGTGTCCGTCGAATACGTACTCGCAACTGCAACACATTTGTTATTGTAAGGCGCCGTGCGGGGAGGGACAAGCGGACACTAGTAACACGTCGTGTGAGGACACTGCGGTGTGTCCTTGTCCACCGAAAGAGGAGGTTGGGCAGCCGTGTTTGCCTAAGTCGAAGAGAAGGAAAAAAGGGAGTCCGAAGAAGCAGAAGACGGATGTTTGCGATGAGGAGACGTGTGCGAGGAAGCCGCAGAAGTGTAAGAAGAAGAGTGCGACGCCGAAAACGTCGGATACGGTGTGCGGGGAGAGTTCGTCGATTAAATCGGTTGATGATTCGGGTGTGGTGGGAAGGGAATCGCCGAGAAAAGAGGTTGAGATTGAGAAGGGTGTTGAGGCGGTTGCTAGTGAGCAGGCGGTTTTTTGTCCGGTAGTGCAGCAGGATGTGGGTTTGCAGACGTCGCGGAATGAAGGTTGTGAGCTGCCGAGTTATCGTTCTGGAGGAAATGCGATGGGTAGGCAGTCGCCGTGTACGAAAGAAGTTTGTGGAGGATTGTTGACAAATAAAGGTATGATTGCGGGAGGGAATGGGAAATAGATGTTTAGGTCGGGAAATGGAAAAAAGGCATTTTTAATTGGAAAATTGGCATTTTTAATTGGAAAATTGGCATTTTTAATTGGAAAATTGGCATTTTTAATTGGAAAATTGGCATTTTTAATAAGAAAAATGGCATTTTAAGTTGAAAAATGGCCTTTTTATTAAGAAAAATGGCATTTTAAGTTGAAAAATGGCATTTTTAATAAGAAAAATGGCATTTTTAATAAGAAAAATGGCATCTTTAACGAGAAAAATGGCATTTTTAATGAGAAAAATGGCATTTTTAACGAGAAAAATGGCATTTTTAACGAGAAAAATGGCATTTTTAACGAGAAAAATGGCATTTTTAACGAGAAAAATGGCAT
>JAQIXU010003035.1:0-10172 GCA_034701245.1 Strigamia transsilvanica
ATTCAGCCCTATTTAATAAGCTGCTAAGAGATTGATTTTGAAAACAAGGTGTTGCTAATTTTTTTTACCTGACTGTAGTTCGGCCTTCGTATGTTGTCTAGGGGTTTTAATTGGCTAGAATGTACTTCTGATCGGGTGTTCCAGATCAAATACGATTCGTGCCAATATGGCTGCTTGCGAGAATCCAAATGTTGGCTGTCGCAGCAGTAACGTGGTATATTCACCTAGAGTGTCTCTTAGCGAATATTGTCCACTGAGTATACCTTTTACCAGAGTAAAACTGGGAAAACTGATTGGTTTTCGGAAATCACACTGCAGTTGTAAATGTCCTCAATGAATCCTTGCATGGTTTTTGCTAAAGGCCTGACGGTTGAGGATCTGTACTGCTGTACTGATGTGTTCGGTTTTTGGTTCTGTTCTACATTTTCACGGGCGCTTCCAGCTTAAATAGCAGACATCACATGCTTGAAGCCAACCAATGATGGGTCACCTCGAGTGCGAGTCTTACCCGACGACATGCACCTGTGCAGTGAAGCAGGAAATTGAACAGTGGGAGGGAGAGTGGTTACGAAGTAAGAGGCTGGTCAACAACCCTTTCTTACATTACAGGTAGCCCAAAGGGAAGAACCTCCCAGGGTCATCACAGTTTTCATACCAAATGCTATCTTTTAATCTCTTTCCAAATAAAAACATGCTGTCAACCTTTCCCAAATTTACTAATCTACTGTACATACAGTATATTCCTATCATTACCATTACAGGTAAGCATTAATGCAAAAGCATACAATCCAGCTATCGTGGTAGTACCAGCATCAGATATTCATTATGCAGAGACATGGGAAGAAAATATATTTGCTTTTACTGCTAAAAAAGTAAGATGATATAATTAACAAATATTAAAATATTATTAATAAGTTCATTTAAGCAACATGCGGAAAATAGGTGTATTCAAATTTCTTAAGAAAAATCTCTTTCATCATTGAAAAAAGTTGATAATCTCATTTTCACCTAGGAACTGACGTTTTTACATCATATTTTGCAGAAGTTAGACCATTTATTTTGGTTAACCATAAGCAAGCAGTTGTGTCACTTATTTTTAAGCTAACATACGGGTACAATCGGGTCAGATCCAAGCCAATCTGCAAAAGTGCTCGGATTGGATCCAACCCGATCCTATCCAATCCCCAGCTAATCCATGGATTTTTGGATCGGATTTCAGATCATACTAGTAGTGCACACAATATAATATTCATATACACTACTGTATGTGGTTTTTATTTTTATTTTATTAAAGTTTTTTTTTTACAATCAAGCAGCGGTTTGATGAGAACTCGGGTCTCTTTCTACAACCACCCATTTGGTTTTTGTATTTTTACAAAAATAACCTTTTTAAAAATAAGAAAAAAATGCTTGACTGTAGAAAAAAACCAGGTCACATCCCTACTGGTCCCTTTAAATAGAATGGACTAGTGGAGTGAAATGCAACTCCGTAGTTGAATCACTTTTCTGAATGTTACACGATCACTTACCTTATCAATTGTGGCTACCAATGAATAATTCAGAATATATATACTGGTAAATTTTATGACGTCTTTTATTATCTAACTGTCTTTTCTTCTTGCTCCGACATGTGGAAAGAAGATGGCGTCTTCGTGTGTTGTCTAGGGTTTTCGGAAGAAGTAATATAAGTGTATAACTATGTTATACAGCTTTCATCACCAGGGTTTAGCTATGAGAATCTCTGGTTAGGGCTGACTTGGCTAACTTCTGGAGTAGTTTACAGGTATATCTAACTTACCAGTTAGATGCTGGGAGAAAGTTCCTTTTGGCTGCCACACTGCCTTTGACTACGTATGGCCTCGGTCACTCCTTGCATATTTGGCTTAGGTTTGACTCGGTGAGGATCTTATTCTGCAGTAGTTGTGTTTTGACTCAGTTTTGGTTCAGTTCTAGCATTTGGTGGGAAATTCCCGCTTAAATACCCTCCGTCATGTGACTGGCTTGACCAATGATGGGGCAAGCTGAGCATGGGACCTTGCCTGAGGGCATGCACCTGTACAGTGAGGAGGAAATAAATCAGCTGGAGAGGGAGTGATAACGAAGAAAGGACCTCGGTTTGTGGACATTCCCTACTAGGTTCAAAAAATCAATGATTTCTTGCGCCATCTGGTGGATGGCATTGGAAATGCTCATTCTGGAACTCAGGTTCGAGGCAGCAAGAGAAGATTTTTATTGCCACGGCTGTACTTAATGATGACGTAACGTTGCCTGTACACATTACTATGGTACCAGATGAAAAATACCATGGTAGTGGTGTGTTGTATGTTGTAATAGTTGACATGCACTTTGGTACCAGAAAAGTTGTACCAAACAAAAAGTACTGCGATACTGGTGCCATTAGTACCAATAAAAAATACCATGATTCAGGTACTATAGCCAATAGGTATTTGGAACTAGAGTATTGGCCAGTGGTAAATATTTGCCAAAATATATGTATCGATATGAGTAAAAAAAAATTGCCGAAAACGATATTTATAATTTATGAAAACGCATGGCTGATGAGACACGAACTTGACGTCATGTCATCGGTGCATTAATCAAAAAGTTCACATTTGGTTTGAAAATGTACACATCTGTACATTTTACTAGACTTTCAATAAGTAGAATAGTGCAACCTTCACACCATTTTTAAATTAGATTAAAAATTCAGCTTGATAATTTATTCAGATAAATAATTATTTGAACATCCTTTTTTCTAACAAAAATAAACTGTTTAGATTTGATATGGGATAACTGTGTAATCGGTAAAAGCCTATTTTGAACCATGTCAGTAGATGCATCCAAATAAAATCAATCTAAAAAATTATCACTTAACTTTTGTTTTTAGTACACATTTGTGAATAGAAAATTGTATCCTTGTGTGGACATCTTCACTATGGAAAAATGTTACAAGGAATGTTACTTACACGCAATTCATCAACGAAATTTTACATGCCAGTAAGTTATTTGTTTTATGTTTTCCGTTTCAATTTGTCGCATCCCTACTCAGTATATTTAATATGGCCAAATAGAGGAGTTAAATGCAACTCCATGGTTTATACACTTCACTGCATTATTTTTATCGAGAGGTTACCAAATAATAACTTGGAAATACAATACTAGAGAAAATTCAATGATATAACACCCACTTAAATTTTTTGGTTTTCACCCACATGCGTAATGGTGGCCGTCTGTATTTTTCTTGTCTTCTATGGGTCCAACTCATTGGACACAATGAAATGCTCGAGGTGGAAACTTCTATTCAAGGCGATACACCCGTTAGGCTTATTGTGAGTCCCAATTAGCTCGCTTGGTCGTATCATGCAAGTTTGGCCTCGAGAATCACTTGGTTATGGGTGAAGCGGGCCAACTTCTGTGGAATCGTCCTGGAAATAGTCTCGCGGCCGATTCCCAGCCGATTCCTATTTTCACCAGATGGTGTACTGGGAAAACTGGTCTTTCGGATACCACACTGCCTGGAGCACTCCTTATGGTTTTCGGTACGGTTTGATGCGCATGAGGATCTTATAGCAGGCGATGACCCAGAACAATGGGAACCCAAATGGAGATCACTACTGAGAATTTCTCTGTAGTGACGTCAGTCCAGTTGGGTCATATACATCCCTTTTACGGCAAACACCCTCAAAAAGCGGTCTGCCCTAAAAAGAGGAAAAATGGCTACCAAAATAATATTGGCGACAAACGCTGTTTGGGGTCACCAGTCACCACAAATTCACCGAAAAGTAAATCATTTATACCATTTTTGTCACATGCCACAAGAGAGGGGGACTGGAGTGGGGAAAAACATCATCCCTAGATCTAAAAAATGTAATACTTTAATACTCCAAATGTGGCTTGCTAACTGTGGTTAATGGTCTCTGAAATAGACCATCTTGCAATATATTTTGCAGAAAACTTCAAATCTGAAACTCTTCTTCCATTTCATCTATTTTTGTGTTCTTGGATCTATATCCAAACCAAGGTTACATTGAAACGATCTGATTGGCCAAACGCAACAAGTGAAGTTTTAGTTCTGTCTGTGTGAACAGACATTGTGTTGAAACTGCGTCTTTCTTTCTTGCATTGCGCCTTGAGTGAACACTAGTGTGAGCCTACCTTAACAGTGCTTTCTTATGCATTGATGTATATGCCACTGTGCTGTAAGTGCTAGATTCTTATAGGTAATAATAGGTACGTACTGTACCTATAGGTAAGAAAGGGTTACATGAGAATAAGGAAAGAGAAAGTGTAAAATTTTGTAAGTTTTGAAATGGGATACTGTAATAAAGTTTATAAGAAAAGTTCATATTTTGACATCAGCTGATGCCTTTGTCATGTAATGGTTTTAATTGTGATACAGTATCATCAAATTTTTGGCACATTTCTAACAAAAAGATTAAATGTGTGGGTTGCGTCCATGAACTTGCTCACTATTGATCATCAATTATATCAACAAATAATATTATAAATTCACGAGTTTAATGATCCTTACAAAGAAAATTTTGTCCATCTAAAACGGGTTATTTCACAAGATCCGTACCTTTACCTGAAAGATCCTGTAATCTTACTAACATGAGCATCATCCATTTTCAGATTACCATTTCTGCCTAAAATGCAAGATACGGAATGTGTTGCAAATGGGTTATCATGCAACTACACGAAGGAAATTTCTGATATAGGATGGGAAGTTAATCCCCACTACACCTGCAATTGTGCGAGAGAATGTGATAAACATACGTTCACTTCTCACTATTATTTCACTAATCAATACACAGAAACTTTAAGTTTTTATTACTTATCCAACAGGATACTTCATTTAACAGAATTTTTTTGTTACGACTTTGTTTCATTAATGTGCGACATTGGCGGCTACATGGGGTTCTACACAGGAATATCTTGTATTGCAATTGTTCAATCGATTACTCTAAACATGCAAAACGGGTATCAAATAGCTAATTACTACAGAAAGAAGAAAAGTTGCTTTGAAAAACATGTCATGCAGAAAAGTAAACAATTATGGAAGGCAACTAATGGCAGTTACCAAAGTGTCTCACCACAATCAAAATCTGCTATAAAAATTAGAAAATTTGTCATTTGTTTTGCTTTCCTATCATCTTGCTTTTGTGTGTGGCATCGAATCATGACTTATTATGAATATCCTGTATATGTGACCATCGAACTTTCTCAAGACAGATTTATCCAAATTCCAAACGTTACGGTATGCAGTTATCCTGATTCAATAATAGATGAAAATGAAAACATGATGATGCGTAAAAATCTCACATTTAATCCTGCTAAAAACATCGACATTTTAGAGCTTCTTGATTATCCATCTGAATATGCAAATGATCCAGACAAATTATGGCAAGCAACAGGTGATATGGAAAACTTTGAAACAGCACAGGTAGGACACCAGAAAAATAACTTCACACCCAAAGCACTAATTTTAGTCTATTACGACACAATAAACATATTCATATTCTAAAAACATTTAATCAAAAATTTTAATAGATTTTTAATTTCAGGCTGTAGCAAAGGCTCTGATATCAGAAAGTGTGGCAGTTATTAAACCCATATTTGGAAACATGTCCTATTTGGATACTGTATTTGGAAAATGTATCAAATTTAAATCCGGTAATTCCTTTTAAAATCTTCCAATAATAAATAAGACATACAAGTAAGTTTACTTTCTTTGTCCCCACCTTTAGTGTCAATTCAAATAAGTTCATTCTGTTGGGTTTATGAATTTGAAAACAGCTAATATCTTAATTTATTCTACTAATTTCAGCTGTTACGGAATATCATCCATCAACTGCATTAAGTGGCATGGTTTACACAGGAAAGGAAAAACAACATGTCCAATATTCAGTAATTTACATGAACAAATAGTTAGTTGGTGTTGATACCAAATTAAAGTTCGAGTCCCAAATACATTTATCCCACCTAACTTAAACTAAGGAGTCTGCTTATGTGTAGAATGTTAACCACCCACAAACTAAGCTTATATAATACACTCAACTCTCGATATACGGCCGCTCTTTATACGGCGTTTCGCCATAACGGCCTTGTGCCATTATGGCTAAATTTGGAATTACGGCCTAATATTTTCGATATACAGCCAAAAATCGGAAAATTTCATAATGAATCAGGGGGAATTGCCCCTGATTCGTTTTGTTATACAGCATTTTGATTTACAGCCAACCAACTTTTCCGGAACCTATCTAGGCCGTAAACCAAGGGTTGAGTGTAATGAAAACAACTTGACAAAATTGCTTATTGTACTTTTTTAGATTTATTTAATGAAAACACAAGAAAGAATTAACTTTAAAACTATGGAAAATAGATCAAGCAATTATATTATGGCCATAAAACTAAGCAGACAGACGGTAAGCAAAATAACAGAAGCTGAATTTGATAAGTCATTTACCCTAAACCACATTTTAAAACAACACATTTAAACTGCTTGACTGAGAGCTGTCTCAATTTAATTTAAAAAAATGGAGGCTGGATTAACCTACTTTCAGTTGCATTAGGTAACATATGTCCACAATATTTAAACAACAAAACACATTTAACTGCAAATTAAAACAACAATACATGCTTAACTATAAATTTAAACAACAATACATGCGTAACTGTAAATATATGCAACAATACATGTATTGTAAACTGTAACTGTAATGTTAACTGTAAATTTAAACACCATTTTTGAATGCAAATACAACAACTAAATAAGCAATAAACTAACCTGACCTGACCACCATACCAATCTGCCAACCCCAAAACCACTACTTTTTTCTAACTGGACTAACCTGAACAATTTTGACCACATTTGACCTGACCTGACCTAACCTTGTCATGATCCGACTGTGTTAAAATTTATACCTGTGTGATCACAATGGAATCGAAATTAGGAGATGGTTTTATTAGTTTAATAATACTAAATTTTATTATAATGTTATTACAGTTAAAGTTGATATTAAATTAGGTCTTCCTCATCTGGTCTTCAGGTTCGTATCTGTGGATACGACGATATGCTATTTGGATTTGGATTACACCAGATAAAATAGACTTCGTCTGTTTTCTTGGTCTAGGGTGGTTTGGGGGTATTCGGTTGGAATTTGGTGGCTAATTGGAAAATCCAGTTCTCATGAATTGGCTAACCAATTTGGTGCTAATAATGCAATGGTCGGTTAAGACTACTGCTCCGTGAAATGCTAACTCTGGCTGTTAGAATACACGTGGTAAAACCAAGATGGCGTTTACACATGTAGTTTTAACTTGTCCTTTGTTATTCCTGATTAAACTACAGCTATTCTACAGTTTCATGCATTTTCTGACATTATTGGTCTAAAAACAGACAAATTACCCTCATTTCGTTGGTTTTCTATAGCTTTTGGGATCAAAGGTCATAGAAAATTCGACTAAGGGGGGTTGGGAGCCAAAAATTTTCGAGTTGAGGGGGTCGATAATACGTTGGCCTTATGGGAATTCGGCCGGGACTAAAGAGCAATTCGACATAAGGAAGTTTTCGACTTATCGAGGTCCGACTGTACAATGAATTATACAAAATTATTTAAATAAAACAATTTAGACTCTTCTTGTGACCACTAGAGGGTCACAACAACCTAACCTGAGCTGACCACACCTAACTTAATCTGACCTAACCACTTTTCCAATGCAATGCTAAAAATGACCCTTTTGCTAAAATGATCAAAGACCATATATATATATATATATATATACAGTATATATATATATATATATTTCGAGTACGTACAGTATATATCGTATTGTCGTCTAAAAATGATCGCATTCTGCTTGCTGCTGAAATTGAAATGAGTAATTTCAATTTTTGCCACAAGAGTGAATGGATAGGCCTATTATGTAGTGTGGGTGGTGGCCAATCATGCCTTTGAAAAGACAAAAGTAATATTAATTTAGTCCAAACCAAAATTCTTGTCAGGAATAAACTAATAATATCATGTATTTAACAGCAAATCAAAGTTTTGAAATAAATAATATTTGTGCAGAATAAAATGAAAAAATTTATAGATAGTGTTTATTTTGCAATTTTGCCTCCATTGTTGCCGTGCTAACTGTTTACATTCTCCCTAACCTAAGATAAATTTTATTTACAATTTCTATGTTTTCTAGATACGAAAATTGAACACTCCTACGAATCCATGTGTATCATTAGACGAATTTAACTTGTGCGAAGAGAAGTGCTTTGAAACCAAACTAATGGAAGAAAACATACAGTGCAGGTTTGGTCGTACCTAGGCCGATTAAACACAAAACTTCTTTTTGCCCATTCAATTTCAACAAAAAAATACTTTTTGTTACTTTTCTTCCTTTTGTATAAGGCAGAAAATGTACCGCAGCAAGACGATTTCTTGCAACTATGATTTAACCATCTTAGTTATTTTCCTCGATTCTACATGATTGTTAATTTAATAAAAAGGTTTATTTCCATATAAAGTAGTTCTAAAGATAAAGTTTCGTTGTCGAAACGCAGTATACAAAAATAGGTTTACAATCTCAACTAAACTCTAAGCTAGAATTGGCAAATTATTCAAATACTTAAGGTTTTCATATCCAAACTTGCATTTCGGCCACGTGGTCGGGACTGCAAAAAGCGCGCGGAGTCGAAGTCGGGACGCACGTGGAGTGCGCCTACTGTGCGGCACGTTCCCAGAAAGTCACTGGAGTCGAATGATTTCCACGTTGGTGTCGCCTTCCCGGTCCTTCGTTTTCGGACCAGTTCAATATTATAGCTGCAGTGTGACTGCGTTGTTGTCTGGACTGTGCAATTTTTCAAGTCTTCTGACTCCCCAGTCCCCATTCTGGAATGCACTTCCTGTTAAGGGTCAAGAGTCTTTAATCCTAATCCCCATTCGGACCAATGTCCTAAGTATGGACCTTCAGATCGACTTGAAAGTTTGAGATTCGAAAGATTCGAGGGCGATTTATCCTATGCAGCATGAATGGTGCTGTGCCAGTGAATATTTTACGTTTGGGACGTGTTTTACTTTTTAACAATAGGTACCGTCCTGCCCCTAGATGGGCGAATTGAATGTTCTGCCAACTTCAGCCCGGTAGCTAATGTTGTCCTGTACAAATGATCTAACTTTCTGCTGACAAATGGTGACCCACTCACTTCAGGATTGAACAATTGACCATCTGTCACCAAAATGACATCATTTCCAAGTCATTTTGCCCACATGTGGCACCACAACCATAAAACAAGATCGACTTAGATTGTAACAATGGTAGATGTGTTTAATTGTCCTAGGAGGTATTGTCAAAATACAGTGTCATTTAAGTTTTCCTATTTCCATCAGATTGCCGTTCTTCAATTCATCACATTTGCCTGGCTGCAAAACGTCAATTGAAGCCAAAAAGACGCGTCGGTCATACCTAAATGTGCATCTAAATATTGATGCTGTGCACAACTGTGGCTGCAACCCACCATGCGATGATACGATTTACATACCATTCACTGAATATTACAAGTGGTCAAAACGTTTAACTGTGGAACTTACAGTCATTCAATTTGAAAATAACTTCAGAGAAATTGTTCAACAACAGTTGTCTTTGCCATTGGTCAAATTAATTTGTGACATTGGGTCAATTTTTGGCTTTTTTCTTGGAATGTCTGCTCTAACATTATTTCAATTCTTGGAAAATCTTTACACAAATTTTACATTTGTAACTTCTAAACACTAGGTGCATCTCTAATGTACACTTGTGGAAAAAAAAACTTCCCTTGGATACAGTGGTGGGCAAATTTAAAACTGCAGTAACCAAGGGAAGTTATTTTTCCACGGGTGTACTCGTAGACTAAACAACATTCTAAACAACATACTTAAACTGCTTTGTAAACCACTTGTCTCAATCTAATTTCAAATATGGTGGCCAGTATTGTCTGTTTTTCGGTGTGCAAGGTTTAAAGAAGACGTTTGACGGTTATAAAACCGTAAGTACGACCGTTCCTCGCCAGATGGCGCTTTACGGTTGTTAATAGGTTTGAATAGTTGCTGTAAATAAACTTTGTTGTTGACTTACAAGAATAAACTACTAATTATTCTAGAGCTCTGTTTAAAGTAAATAACATCAATAATTCCCTAGAA
>JAQIXU010003036.1:0-10172 GCA_034701245.1 Strigamia transsilvanica
CTACAATTCGTCATAATTTCATCCAAAAATTACTACAATTCGTCATAATTTCATCCAAAAATTACTACAATTCGTCATAATTTCATCCAAAAATTACTACAATTCGTCACAATTTCATCCAAAAATTACTACAATTCGTCATAATTTCATCCAAAAATTACTACAATTAGTCATAATTTCATCAAAAATTACTTAAATGCGACCAAGTTCTTCAAAAATTAATAAAAGTCGTTAAAACATCATCACAAAGTAGCAAAATTCTTCAAGACGTAATAATATTCGTCAAAACTTTCTCAAAATTCACAAAATTCACCAAAATTTAACGCAACAAAACAAAAACTGAAACTGAAACGCTTTTGAAAAATAAAATGTAAACAGCATGCACTCTATCGATATAAATCTCATTCAGTTAAATTTCAATGTTGACATAATGAGCGTGATATGCATTTCAACATTCAAACTGTATAAATTATTCATTTTCTCCATTCAAATTGAATAAATGATTTACTTTCCTCATTCATTCTATGTACACACTGTATTCAAGTTTCAGTTATTCACACAGTTTCATACAATTTTTTCTAAAGAATAACTTAGTTAGGGAAATTGCAATCGGTCACGCTAATTTGATAATATAATAACAACCTAAAAGTTCACAGCTCATACACCGTTGGGCAAGACACCAAACGAAAAACAACTGTACGTTCATTCGTAAGCATTGATTTTGTAAACTTACTTTTTCTGCACCTGGTTTTAGTAGTGGGAATTGAGTTTGGAGGTTTTTAGTAGTGGGAAGTGAGTTTATCTTGGATTTATACAAGTCTGGGATGTTTGAGAGCCGGAAAAAGTGCAATTTTATGTTTGTAGTTTAGCGGTAAAAATGAATGATTCGAAATGATTCGAAATGGAACGGGTGTAATGTAAGCTTATTATAATTTTATTTAGCTCTTAAATTAGATTAAATGATTCATTTTCTAGCAAAAACGAATTTCGCCTGCTGAAATAATTAAATTTTTCCGTGCAACAGTCATTTTTCGTGTGGTGTACGTGATTCGTACGTTTTGTCCGGGAGGTGGAAATAGCGGGGGGAAATACACTTTTTGTTAGGGGGGGAGTTCGTGTTTTTAGGGGGGCCTAATAGTTTTATTAGGGGGGGAAAAAAGAGGGGGGAAACCGGTTTTTTTTAGGGGGGGGGGGTTTGGGTTTTTAGGGGGGCGAAAAATTTATCCCCATAAACAAAGCACATATTGCAGTAGCAAATTTCTCCCATTAGAACAACACAATATTTGACCATTTTGTAAGAAGATGAGATCTCTAGACGCCAGATAAAAACATACAGAAAAGCAGCTTAACTTTCCCCTTGTAGAGAATAGCACATAATTCTGCCTAAAATTTATAGAACATGAAGTCATCATGGACCCAGAAATTTGACGTACTAAGTTTCAATTAAATTTAAATATAAAGCGCTCTTTTTGCACCATATTTTAAATTGTCAAAAGTTATATCTGGAGCGTCCACCCAATACCGGTACTACTTTTTCAGTTTCCCATTTCGTGTCTTATGAGTTCCCCCACTGGTTATTTTCTCAACCCCACTTTCCACTCAAAACTTATGTTAACACTAGTAATGCTAATGTTGCTAATGTGCTTTATATGCATGCAATATTCAAACGTGTACATAAAAAGAAATAAAAACATAATCACATGCACTAGAATAAACACTAGGACAATTTTAACCTTTTAAAAATGCAAACTTCAAGTTTCTTGTGTTCAGACAATGACGACCGCAATGAGAAGCAATGCAGCTGCGGTAAAGTCTAAAATCCGTAAAATTGTACAACAACAAATGTCACGTCCTTGGATGTTCAAGGATTCATTTCCTGAATTACAAACCTTAATTGATCCCACAAAAAACGCTAAAATGAAATTTGTTTGGAGTCTACTTTTGATGAGCTGCATTGTACTCTGTTGCTACCAAACTGGGAAGAAAATTAAATATTTCTTTTCGAATCCCATCGCTACTGATGCGTATACGAAAGATGAAACCGACACGCCATTCCCAGCTTTCAAACTATGCACTGAGGAAAACACATACATACGACATGTATGGAAAAATATTTTCAACTCAACATACCATTGTGACCACAATCTGATTGAATTAATTGATAATGAGAACGTCAACATTTCTGCATTATGGGATATTGATCTTCATATAATAAACAAAACTGAATTTATTTCGGTAAGGAAAACTGAATTGATTTTGGCAACTCAAATATTAAACAGAAGAGATCTTACAGAAATCAACGGCCAAACCAATTATTAAAATAAGGAATGAATTGTTCGTTCGTGGAACCTGCAGTGTGATTACGGTTGGTAAGTTATGATCGATTATAAATATAAATATAAATAGTTCAATGCTACTACAGTGTCATTTGATGCTTTCTAGAAAATGTTACAGGGAAAAACATATTTGGCAAATTCAAAATGTGGTTCAATCGACCAAAATTGTGCAATCCAGGCTTCCTTTATGTAAATATATCGACTATAATGGCCAAACCAAATTTCATACCTTAAAATTGATTACATTTTTAGTACATGTCACCTATTGCAGGTCTATCTCAAACACCAATTCTTCTGAGTGCAAATGAAGTAGTAAGAAATAAATATAATTTACAAAAGGTATTTGCTATTTTATTAATTCTTAGTGACATTAATATGGCAATATCCGCAGCCAGAATATGGCACGACATCTGATCCCTACAACCTAATCTCACTTGTATTTTTCCGAGTCCTAACTTAAACAAGTATCAAACACAATTGCGCAGCAATAAACTCATAACAACCTTCACATCCAAGTTCAAACATAATTAAATGAACTTCTAGGATTGATGTTTTGAATATTTAAATTGGATATTAAGATACTCAATGCTTGGAAATATTGTCATTCACAATAAGTTAAGACATTGGTCTTTGAAACAGATCGTTTCTGTAATCTGGATCAAATACACTAGGTGTATATTTACACATCAAAGTGAAAAGTTATACCATCAAGGTGTAAAGTTAAACCATCAAGATGTAAAGTTCCACCATCAGGGTGTAAAGTTACACCATCAAGGTGTAAAGATCCACCATCAAGATGTAAAGATCATCAAGATGTAAAGTTACTCCATATATGGAAATAAATTTACACCCAAGGGTGTATCATAACACCGACAGGATGTGCAAGCTAAAGGTGTAATACCGGTAGTTACACCTCCATGTTCATTACATCTCAATGGTGTAATTTAACACGAAAAAGATGTCTAAATGGAAACAAGCGTTTTACACCTAAAAGGTGTATGCTTATCCCTTTTGACACGTATATCTCTTCTAGTGTGCAACCAAAAATTTGTGAAGTCTTGATTATTTTTTTGTGTATATAATTTTTCAGTTTTTATTTTTGAATACATCATCTAATCCATGCACTGATGAAAAGGATTTTAACAAATGCCACAAGAAATGTCTTGAAAATTTTTACAGTCAACAACCTTGCAGGTGAATGGATCACTTTGTATACAGCAATAGAGTGTAGTAATCTATTCCTTCCAAAAAAAATACAGATTGCCATTTATGACTGAAAAAACAGGTAACATGTGCAGTACTTCAATTGATACAAAAAAGCTGTATCAAAGCCTTACATTTAAACTAAATCAGATAAATACAGAATTAAACTGCACATGTAGACGAATGTGCACCCAAATAGAAAATGAGTTAAAATCCTTCACAGTTACTGTATCAAATGCCCCATTGTTAGAACGCCAAAGTGAAGTAGCATCAAACACCATTCGTGTTATCGAAGAAAGATTTGCATATCAATTTGTCGATCTACTGACTGATATAGCTGGAAACATTTGCCTTTACCTTGGACTGTCAATACTTTCAGTGTTGGATTTAATCACATTAATCATCAATTATCAAAAACGTAAAGCATCGTCACAGAAGAGTAGCTCAATTCACCTCAAAGTAAGCCATTGTCTCCTAAAGGAAAAAAGCCATTTCTCATCTCTACTGCCCAAAACGGAGCCAATTCACAGTAAAATTCGAAACACATTGGAAAAAGTTGTTTATCTTGGCTGCATCTCTCTGTTTTTGGTTATGATCTATTTCAAATTTATGACTTTTATGGCATATCCCATACGGGTTAACACTGCAATCAAGGACGAAGCAAATGTAAGCTTTCCAAACATCACAGTTTGTGTTTTGGATGAGAGTATTATGTTGCTTGAAGAGATGTATGCTGAGGAAAATAATCTCAGTCAAAGTGATTGTCCCATTCACACATCGAGTCTACTAGATCTGAAAGAAAAAAAGCTCACAATAGACGAATTATGGAAAATGTCTTACACCTCAGAAATCTTGTACCCATATAAAGTATTCGATGCAGTAAGAATAGAATTATGCAACTTATCATGTATCTTATAAATAATGTTATCTTCTTGCAGCTGAAGCATACAACAGTTATAATAAATACCACAAGTGGAATGTGCAACCAATACTTAATTGGTGTGTCTGCAAAATTTCCCCTAACTCTAACTACTGTATTTCTATTATCATAAATGCTACAATAGAACACGCGCGTTCGATTGACAAAACCTAAATTATCCCCGCAATTTAAATACTGAATCCAATCGGTTTGGTCAATTTAAACGTTGAATTTTAGTGTTGTTGATCAATTTAGACATTTATTTAGTCATTGTAAGACAGGTCGAACCTCGCTATTACAAAAAAAAATCGGAGTAGCAAAAAATAGTTCGTTATAGCAAGGACTACAAACTAATGGACAAGAAACTCAATGCTGTGAGGTTGGCCTATGTCTGACAAACTCCCACAATCCTTTGCGTGCTAAATTAGTACGCCACCTTGTGGTGGGGCCACAAAGGCGTGTTTATGGTCTGGGGCCCTTCTCGCAGCCTTTTTTGGGACCCCAAAGGCATATTTACAGTCTGGGGCCCTTTGCGCAGCCTTTTTTGGGACCCAAATCTTAACAAATATAAATTTCATTTATTTTATTTTATATTTTGTTGGAATTTTTGGGCCCCTAAAAATCGAAGAGGGGGCCCAATAATATTTTTGCATGGGGGCCCAAAATTTGAAGCTACGCCTCTGATTTAGTTTCTTTCGACTTGTTTTGTTGATACATTTAAAATCGTTTTACCTTACTTTCTTTGTATGGTGATTATCTGATTGAAAAGGTTTTACTTTTTAGATGAAGCACCATACAATGGCCCATCCACGGCGCTTTTTTTACTTTACGTGAATCCTTCAGTGACTTTATGCCCGCATTACTACGAAGTATAAGAGCACTTTAATCAAAAATTTGGTTTCGTATGTTAATTGGTTGACATGTATCACAAAGGTTTTCATAACTACCAGAGAAGACCAAGATTTGGACTTAACTTCAAGCACATTATTACCAATGGTAGGAGTATCCTTTATACCTGTTGAGCACCGCATGATACAGGTGAGAAGACTTGAACACGTAATACCTAAATGAACATATTAATCAATTGATTTCGTGCAAATAATAATTGACAAACTGTTTAGAAAAGGACATTCTTCTATGTCCCGGTTACACTGACACTGTATAATTATTACAAAATAACTATTCAAATATTTTATTAATTTATTTATAGTTTGACCGCATAAATACACCAAAACGAAGATGCATGCCATTAAACAATTACTATATTTGCAAAAAACAATGTTACAGCAAAAAACTGAATGAAAAATTAACATGCCGGTATGGTATAATTGGGGACACCACTAACATGCCAATATGCCACCATATCAGAAATTTACTTAGTTGCACAATTTGTTTTAAATGATCTTGCATGTAAAAAATTTAATTAACTAAAACACTGACAAGAATTTTTTTCCTCCAGTTTACCTTACATAGATCAACTGCAATTTCCCATGTGCAACACGTCAGAATCGGCACAAACAACGGATTTTATCTACAAACAGACATTTTTGTACACAAATGTAAAAAAAGAATGCCAATGCGACATTCCGTGCAAAGAATCCAAGTACTCTAGCATGGCACATCCTCGCCACGGCACATTACCGCAAGAGCTCTTTATCATAAGCCATTATTTCGAAACCAACAAAATTCAAATGTATATTGACCGGCTTGAATATGACATTATCTCATTCATATGCGACATCGGAAACATTTTAAGTTTATCACTAGGTCTGTCAATATTGAGTGTGGCAAGAAAAATGGAAGAAACGATTTTTAAATATCAGAAAAAACCAAATTAAACTTGTATTTTAATGATATATCATTTATGTGTACACCAGTATGTTTTTCTTAAACCTCCAATTATTACCTATTTGTACACCAATACTTCATAGCAATCGCTGTAAACACTCAGAATTGATTAATGCAACTTAATTCATACTGTTCTAACCAAACTAACAAGTTATTCTTGCACAATGACAAATTCAATCTTTTTCTTAATCCATTTCCTTCATTAGGTAATCAAGCTGATTACAGGGACCTTTTGCCATTTTCTTCTGTTCACAACTAAATGTCAATATCATGTTGTACATTTGAGTGATAAAGTAATAAAATACACTTGAACAATAAATAAACAAGTGTCAACCTTGATTTATTTATTAAAAACCTTTAATATAGGAAGTTAAAAAAAAACCCAAACTGATTCCAATTCATTATAAAAGTCAAACCAAACTCAAACTTTGTCATGTCCCTACTCCGTCGCAATTCCGTGGTTTATACACTTTACTGAATCCGTAATATTATGTCTACTATTGAGATCACTTACCTTGCATTGCATTACTTCTGCTTTCACCAAATAATGTACCAAATAACTGTCTTGTCATTTGCTGTGGTGTGGCCTGGTGCAATCTGAAAACAAAACTTAAAAGTAAACACAAAACAAATACACAGCACCAAACATCAAACATGAAACTTAAAGAGTAAAATGCGCCGCCTTCTCATCACTATTAAGCTGCGGTTTAATACAAGTACTTAAAACTAAACACAAAATGATGCTTGGGGGGACCAAGCTCAAAATAACCCTTCAATATGTAAACGTTCTGTAATGCAGCTTGGGGGACCAAGCTCAAATTAATTCTTTGAAAGCTAAACGTTCTGTAAAGCAGCTTGGGAAACCAAGCTCAAAATAACTCTTCAATGTTGGTAAATTCAGTGGTGCTTTCATACCACTTGAGGCCCCTAGGCGTTGTGTGGGCTGGAGGCCCTTCTTGCAGCCTTTTTTCTGGGCTCTAATTTAATAAAGTTCGAGTAAAGTTTGAGTAAAATCGAATAAACTTTCACTAAAATTTGTGTAAAATTTGAGTAAAATCGAATAAAATTTCACTAAAGTTTGTGTAAAATTTGAGTAAAAGTCTTCAAAATTTAGTGAAATTTCGTTAAAACAGTCCAATTTTGTCAGGTTCATCAAAGTTCATCAAACACTAATAAGATTCTTCAAAACTTCAAATGTTAATTCAAATATTCTTAAAAATTTCATCAAAAATTACTAAAATTTGTCAGAATTTTATCAAAAATACTAAAATTCGTCAAAACTTCATCGAACTTAACAAAATTTCATCAAGAATGAATAAAAGAACATAAAAAATGAATAAAAAGTGCATAAATTATAAATAATTCATCAAAATATTTTACTATATTTTAAATTTTTTGAAATTTACTATATATTCATGAAAACGTGGAATAATTCGTCAAATCTGAGTAAAATTCAGAAAATGTCGGTAAATTTCGAGTAAAATACCAACAAAATTTGCGTAAAATTTGAGTAAAAGTCTTGAAAATTTAGTGGAATCTCATTAAAACTGTCCAATTTTACCAGATCCATCAAATTTCATTAAAAATTAGTCAAATTCGATAAATTTCATCAAAACAAAAATTTCACCAATAATCGAAAAAAAACTTGCCATCATTTCCACCCAGTCCAAAAAAAATTAATGAACTTTCTTTAGCAAAAGCCAGATCCAGGAACAATTACAGTAAATTCCTCCGCGCCACATGGTTACCGATCGAAAATCCTTTTGTCAAACTGCTTTCTGTGACAGACAACAACCAAATAATCCCTTTCACCACCTTAGATCAGCCACATTCAACAATTTGCCATTCATACAGTAAATCCTGGCTTTCGACATCCTCTCGTTTCCAGTTTTGAATCCGTCTCCAGAGGAAAATCGCCACCACCCTTGGGTGGTGGCGATAACCTCTAGGGCATTTAAAGCCAAGGGCGTAGCTACCATACCGCCGGTCCATGCGGTGCATGGGGGCCCCTTAGTTTTGGGGGCCCTTTAATTTCCAAAAAAAAAATATATATTTTCGAAAATTTTTAGGAAAGTTTTGTGTGGTAATTTTGGGGCCAAAAAGGCGTGTTTATTGTCTGGGGCCCTTCTTGCAGCCTTTTTTGGGACCCCAAAGGCGTATTTACAGTCTGGGACCCTTTGCGCAGTCTTTTTTGGGACCCAAATCTTAAAAAACATAAAGAAAAAAAAATTTAATCTATTTTATTTTATATGTTATTGGAATTTTTGGGCCCCTAAAAATCGAAGGGGGGCCCAATAATATTTTTGTTTGGGGCCCAAAATTTGTAGCTCGGCCTGTTTAAAGCACCGGGATTTGCGCATATAAACGTTCAGAACGGGGAGCAATTAGATTTTCTCATCCAATCCGTGTGAAAAAGGTTATTGGAAGTTTATGATGATTTTAGGAGGGGGCCCTGGGTTGATTTCCGCCTGAATAAACAAAAGCAAATAATTTCACAAAATGCCAAGTTCTTGATTTGTACAATGTACTTATCTGAAATGTCTCGTCCCATTCAGGCCCAGAGAATTTGGAGGAGCATGAGTTGATGTTGTGAGTGGGATTCATACACTGTCCAGCGCAGGGACGCCAGACAACGTTAGACACACTCACTTTATGAAGAAACACACACTAGAACACATTTCATATTGGTTTTTGGCTTTTATTACTCGGTTGTCTAGGGGAGGGTCCCAGAAAGTGCTTCCCATGCATGGGTCACTGGTCAGCGACCCATTCCACGATCGACCGCCGACCCTGTGGTCAAGGGACCACGAAGGCGGCGCAGACCATCTCGCCGTGCAGTGCGAACTGGATTGCCCATCATGTTATTACACATTATTCACTCTATAGTTTCGGACGTGTTCGGACACACACAGACTTGCGACCCCACGTGTTGCCAGTCTCGTCGGAAGTACGGGCCCACCGGTCAGCGCATGGGTGCCCACTTCCGGTTCTGCTTTGCGAGAGGTTCGAAGACCTCTTCCGGTTCGCAGCTCCACCGGGTGGTGTGTTGCTGCCCCAAGTCGGTGTCCAATGCGGTTAGTGACCGGACACTGGTCACAAAGTGACCATCTGGGCATCAGACGGTCATAGTTTTTGTGTAAAAATTGGATGTTTAGGACATAATTTGGATGTTTTTGGCCAACGATTGTTTTTATTGGCCAAAAACGAATTTTTTCGTCCAAAAAAAATTAATTTGTTGTATTAATGTACGTTCAATTAAAATAGGTCATTATTAACCATACCAAAAAAATTCAATGCACAAAATGTCGAAGAACTTAAGTAATGTTTCTAACAAATTAGAATTGGATACATTAGTTGGTTTTGTCATTTACGCAGTGAAACCACAGATCTGTGGTGAAACTGTCATTTTGATTTGTTATTCCACCACTAGGTGGAAGCATAACTGCATGATCATTGTTGTACCACACATGGCGTCATTTGTAGTTTGATGTTTGCCGGTTGTCTCATTTACTCTCTTATTGGTGAGTTTTCGTGTAGATTACAGGTTTTGTATGTTTGAAAGTTTTTAGAGAAGTTTGTATTGATTTCAAAATTCGTCTTTAGATGTTGGTTGACCAAACAAGATAACTCGTGGTGTAGAAATAAGGTTACTGTATATTTAATGATCAATATTTTTTATTTTACGTTGTAATTTAACGGTGTGAATCTTCTATTCATTGATTTAAGTTTCGTGAAAATGTGGTTAAATTGGTTTTATGTTTCTTAAATACCAGTGTTGCTACGAACGCAAACTATTAGTTCGCGTTCACGAACTAGTTCGAATAGTTCATGAACTAAGTTCATGAACTCGTTCACTGATAAATTTT
>JAQIXU010003037.1:0-10166 GCA_034701245.1 Strigamia transsilvanica
AATTTACTTTATTTTATATTTTGTTGGAATTTTTGGGCCCCTAAAAATCGAAGAGGGGGCCCAATAATATTTTTACAGAAGATGTTAGATCCGTGGCCGCCACCCCATATGGTATCCGCCGAATGTAGGTAATCAGGACACCGGGCGCACCATTGATGGGATACTTAATTTATATTTTGGGCGGACTACCGACCTCGGATGCAAATGGCATTGTGGGGGTGGATGCCTTCGCGTCGGGTTCGACCACGCAGCTGCACAAAGTTCAACTTCCAAATGCACTCGTTAAATAAAAGATTCACGTAATATAGGTAGCGCATGGTGCTGGCACCTAGGGCGTCAAAGATTCATTTCCGACAGTAATGGCGCGCAATAAAGACATTACACGGTCCAGAATGGAGGGAAACATCAACGGCATCTCAGTGTAAAAATGCGACTTTGAGAGACTGGAAAGTCGGCCGCAATGCGAAATGCCGTATAACGGATCAGGGGCTGTTCCCCCTGATTTGAAAATATCAATGTTTGTTTTGTTTAATAAAATTGGTTTATCAAGATTTTGTTGTTCAAAACGTATTAGGATATAATTTGCAAAGTGCAAAAGGGCCCCGAGATTTCGACGTCCTAAGGGCCTCTACATGGGTTAATCCGGCACTGGCGTAGTCCTATTGGAAAACAATTTGTCGCCGCTGCAAAACAGATTCAAACAAGATAAGATTTCAACATCAATTTATTGAAGCTTCAAATATGACAGTTAAAACTTGAGAACAACTTCAAAAATAAATTAAAGAGCAATTCTTTGTCATGATTCAACGGTATTAGTATAAAAATCTCATTTGAAATTCTCTCCGCTTGTGAAATTGACCCTGTAAGAATTAAGTGACGATAGAGCTGTTTTTTAAAAAAAATCTAAATGAAGATTGGAAAATGAAAATCTACAGTAAAACATGCATGAAATTATAAGAAAACTAAAGCGAAAGATTAAAAATGAAATTAAGAAATGTTTTTTTTTTTTTTTTTGTAATTAAAGCATTTACTGCAAATATCAAATGCAACATCAACATTAGAAAATCCCATATTAAAAACCCCCTAAGATATCACTTGGTATCAATAAGAGTGGCATTTGCTGAAAGGTAACAGGTTTGTGAAAGTGATGTTGAATGTCGACTGGTATTGGAAGTTGTGTTGAAAATTAACACGTTTTTGAGGAATTTTTTGGAAAGTTTGAGGCAGTTTTGGAAAATGTTTTAGAAAATGTTAGGGAAAAATTTGAGAAATTTTGGAAAAATTTGAGAAATTTTTTGGAAAAATTTGAGAAATTTTTTGGAAAACTTGAGGAATTTTTGGCAAATTTTAGAAATTATTAGCATTATTATTGGCTGAATTTCTGAAATTGGGCAAATTTTAGAAATGTTCGACAATAGTTAGAAATGTTCGACATAATTTAGAAATTTTCGACAAAATTTAGTAATTCTCGACAAAATTTAGAAATTGTCGACAAAATTTAGAAATTGTCGACAAAATTTAGAAATTGTCGACAAAATTTAGAAATTGTCGACAAAATTTAGAAATTGTCGACAAAATTTAAAAATTTTCGACAAAATTTAAAAATTTTCGACAAAATTTAAAAATTTTCGACAAAATTTAAAAATTTTAGACAAAATTTAAAAATTTTAGACAGAATTTAAAAATTTTAGACAAAATTTAGCAATTTTCGACAAAATTTAAACATTTTAGACAAATTTCAACAAATCTTCGACAAAATTTAGAAATTTTCGACAAATTTCAACAAATTTTTGACAAACACCAACAACTATTGACAAATTTCAACAAATCAACAAATTTCCACAAACCTTCATCAAATCCTCAACATATTCCCCAAATCCAAAAAATCCCCCCCCTACAAACCCCATAATCCACTTCACAAAATCCCCGCCAAACATCCAACCACCCCCCACCCAACCCACCTTTCAGCACCCGCCACTCCCACACACACCCAAAAACTCACAAATAAATAAAAACTCACCCAACTCAACTCACACTCCATCCACTCACTCATCCATCCGCACCAAACCAAAAACATCACAAACTCTCACCCAAACACACAAAACCCTCATATATAACTCTCATGATTCTGCTGCCACAAATCCAGACTAATCCTCACATTCGACCCCGACGGACTAGTATGCGCTCGAGTCCTCCGCGCCTCCACGCCCGCGCACTCCCTCGGCAGCGACAACCTCGACCGATGCTTCCGCTCGCCGGTCTCCGAACACACCGAAGCCGATCTCGCGTGCCGGACCGCCGCCGGCTGATGCAACACATTCAAATAATAATTCGCCGTCGACGACGAACACGACGAAGACGTCGACGGCGTCTCGTCCACTCCGTACCTCGCCGGCGACGCCGGACTGCTCAAACTGCTGCCGAAGCTCGCGCGGCTACTGCACGTCGTGCTGCCCAAACTGCCGCTGTTCGGCCGCTCCGCCATTGCCGCCGCTGAGCCGTTCGCCGCCTCCCCGCGCGTCCGCTCCTCGGACGCCGCGGCGATGGCGATCGGCTCGCTGCGCACCGGCTCGCTGACCGCCACTTCGCGCTTCGACTTGTGTCCGGCTTTTTTCTTCCGTCCGATTTTCTCCTTCAACTGGCACAACGTCCGATCCAGCGAATTCGCTTTGTGTCCGCCGGACGCCGTTTCGCCGGACGCCTTGACCGACGCATCGCGTTTCCCTCTCAGAAAGTTATAGTCGAACGAACTCGAGTCGCTGCTCGTCAAACTGTCCGTCCGGCCGTCGAAAGTCGGCGACGAGCTGCTCGACGACTCGCTCGCGTCGCCGATCCACCCTGCGCAGTAGTGACCACTGCGCCCCTCGCCGGTCAGCGGCACCTGCAGACTCCTCCGCTTGAAATCCTCGCCGTCCGCGCCCGGGCGCCGCCACGAGTCCAGCACGTCGCTGTACGAGCGTCTTTTCGGCCCCCCGGCGCCCCGTCCGCCGTCCCCCGCGTCCACGAACTCGTCGAACGCCGCCAGGTTGCTGACCCGGTGCTCGGTCCAGCTGCCGGCGCCCGCGTCCTCGTATTTCGCGTCGGCGCGCAGCACGAGGTCCTCGTTGAGCTCGCTCTGCGAACTCAGGCTGGACATGCTGCCCACGACGTTCATGCGCTGAAGGGGCAGCGAAGGGTTGGCGTCGTCGCCGCGGACGGTTTCTTGACCCAGGTCGTTCATTTCGAAGTTGTTGGCGTGCAGGGAGACGCTGCTGAGGCTGGGGAGCCGGAGAGGGAGGCCCGGGGCCGGGGTGCACACGTGGGGGGTCAGGGGCGGGGCGGGGTAGTTGGTGACGGCTTCGTAGGGGGGTGGGGCTTCGCCTTGCGGGAAGTAGGATTCTGGGGGCTTCCAGAAGGTGTAGGGGGGTGGGGGGTCCTCGAAGAAGTTGAAGTCGACGTGGTCGCGGTCGCGGAAGTAGCCAACGGTGTTGTCGTCGTCGGTGGTGAAGCGGTGGTTGGGGCATGGGCCGCGGCTGAGGTGGTTGTTGTTGATACCTGGGGTTGGATGGTGTTAGAGGGGCTGCGGTTGGTTGGTGGTGGTTTGGCGAAGTTTGGTTAAGAGTTGTGGGGCTGGTGGTTTGGGTTTGGGTTTTTTTTTTTTGGAAATTTGTGGAAAATGTTTCGAATTTTTGTCAAATATTTTTCAATTTTTCTCAAATTTTCAAAGGTTTTCAAATTTTGCAAATTTTTCTCAGATTTTTGAAATTTTTGAAATTTCCGGCAATTTTTTGGAAATTTCTTGAAAATGTTTCGAATTTTTGTCAAATATTTTTCAAATTTTCTCAAATTTTAAAAGTTAATCAAATTTTTCAAATTTTTCACATTTTTCTCAGAATTTAAATTTTTTTTTCTCAATTTCCTGCAATTTTTTGGAAATTTCTTGAAAATGTTTCTAATTTTTGTCAAATATTTTTCAATTGTTCTCAAATTTTCAAAGGTTTTTAAATTTTGCAAATTTTTCTCAGATTTTTAAAATTTTTGAAATTTCCGGCAATTTTTTTGAAATTTCTTGAAAATGTTTCAAATTTTTGTCAAATATTTTTCAATTGTTCTCAAATTTTCAAAGTTTTTCAAATTTTTCAAATTTTTCAAATTTATCTCAGATTTTGAATTTTTTTTTTCAATTTCCTGCAATTTTTGGAAATTTCTTGAAAATATTTCGAATTTTTGTCAAATATTTTTCAATTTTTCTTAAATTTTCAAAGTTTATCAAATTTTTCAAATTTTTCACATTTTTCTCAGAATTTAAATTTTTTTTTTCAATTTCCTGCAATTTTTGGAAATTTCTTGAAAATATTTCAAATTTTTGTCAAATATTTTTCAATTTTTTTCAAATTTTCAAAGTTATCCAAATTTTCCAAATTTTTCAGATTTTTGAAATTTTTTCTTCAATTTCCTGCAAGTTTTTGGAAATTTGTTCCAAATTTTTCGAATTTGTCGTCAATTATTTTTCGACTTTTCTCAAATTTTCAAAGTTTCTTGGAGAATTTACGATTTTCGTAGGGGCTGTGATTTATCCTCTTTTACCAAACTGATCGCAATTTACCACCGCCATTTAATTCGATCTTACGTCTAATCATGAGTAGCAATCGCCTTTGCCTCAACCTGTGAATCATGAATAGCAGCAAAGCCAGAACGAGAAACGATGTGACGGTGCTAGCTACCAACCGCAATCCGAGATTGGCCGTATTCAAACCGCCATTTTCTGAAAATAACAACTAAACTTTAACTTCTCATCGATATCACCAGAAGAGGAAACTATTTTTAAAAAATAAATTCATTCCTGCACTTAATTCGTCCAATGTTCCATCGTCTAAAAAGTGCATTTGTTTTGTCTAAAATGTGCATTTTTTTGTCTAAAATGTGCATTTTTTTGTCTAAAACGTGCATTTTTTTTGTCTAAAACGTGCATTTTTTTTGTCTAAAACGTGCTCTTTTTGTCTAAAATGTGCATTTTTTGTCTAAAATGTGCTTTTTTGTCTAAAATATGCATTTTTTGGTCTAAAAGTTGCATTTTTTTGGTCTAAACGTGCTTTTATGTCTAAAATGTGCATTCTTTTGTGGTCACCTTTAGTTCCTATAGTGGTGACATTGGACAGCGGCGGTACATCCGAGTCGACTCCATTCCTACACATAAATTCACAACATTTGTCATCTGCCAGCTGGGAATTGAGGCAGTCCTTCGGCGGTGAGCAAAGTATCGCGGTGCACATTTCCGCTTGTCCATTCTGGCAAGTGCACGTGGTGCACGGGTCGTAACCCAATGGAATGAACCGCTGGCCGCTCGTCACCACCTCCTTCTTGAAATTTGTGCAATTGCTCCGAACCATGGCTGAAATCACCAAACAAAACACAATAAAAATAAAAATAATAAAAACATAATAAAATAACAATAAAAATAATAATAATAATAATAATAATCACTAAAAATTATAACTGCCATTGAAAATGCACCAAATTGTATGAAAATTTCATAAAAACTCATCTGAATTAACATCGAATGTACAGAAAATCATTTAAAATACAATAAAACACATTAAATTGCAACAAAATTACAAAAATCTCATTTTCAATGCATCAAAATTAATAAAAATTTAACACAAAATCGTTATTATCAACAAATTACATTAAAATCACCAAATTGCATCAAAATTCATCAAAATTAACATAAAATTTATTTTACAAAAACCACTCAAAAGACGAAAACTGCGCTTTTCCTCCTGAAATCTTCATCCGCCATCCGAAAATCGTTATTTCTATCATCCGACGAAACAAAAGAAAAATATTAACAACACCGAACACAAATTCCACATAATCCACTGCAGAATTACCTCTCAACTGGCGTCCAGCGCACACCCGGCCTGCAATAAACATCAAAACATTTCACTGTTATACATCGCTTTACCTTGGATAGTCATCGCGAGCATCAAGTACGGTACCGCCAACCCCAGCAGGAACATCCCGAATTTCTCCAATCACGTCATTGTTTTATCCGTCTCCCTTCGTTCGAATAGCATTTTCCCTCGGTGAATATACAATGTGTCTACAAACACGATTATTGATGCCTCATATTTCTCGTCTCGTCGATATGTCAACACAGCATAATGGCCGACGAGAAATCCCGATATTCGGTTGAGATTACACGAGATTCTACGGTGGACTATAGGCAACCAACACAAATGTTTTGTTATTTTGCACACAAAATTAACAAAATCAATAAAATTAACAAAATGAACAAAAATAAAACAGTGGGACCCTCCTATGGGCCCCATTCATTCATCATCTAATGTATTAATAAGATTTGTTAGTGGAAATCAGTTATATGGGCCCTTATTTAGTGTATTATCCAATAGATGGCACTGTAAAACCCCTAAAAATTTTATGGATTGTCAATGGGGCCCTTTAAACACTAGGTTCTTTTAGGTTTGAGAGAAAGGCAGTGTTTTACCTTATTTTGAGCCAATTGGGGCCCCAATTGGCAAAGTACGTCCGTTCGACGTTATAACTGACATCTATAAACATGCCAGACATTTAGGTTTGGTCGCACATAATTTTTATCTCTTCATACACAATGGGCAGTCGAATAACAAAAATTTCGGACCGATGTTACGGACCGTCTAAAAGCCGTCGTAATTATTTCAACTCCAAATCCCAAATGAAGAAATCTCAACGTAATACAAACGGACCCTTTGGACGGAATTACTTCAAGTCCGAAAATTCGGACGCATTTCGTCAGTTTTCGCAAATGCGTAGAAAAGCGTCCGAATTTCGTGGACCACTATCACCTGACTCCCCAACGTTGAATTATCGAATCACCCAACGTACAAACTCAACTTCGTCCGACTTGTACGATTTTTATGCCTCGGCCCATTATAAAAAATCGACAATCCGAACGACTGTTAGCGCTAGCGAACTCCACGTTTTAAATTCGATGTATTTGAACAAAGTTTACAATCCCTTGACGAGAAAATCGTCCGAAATTCGCAACCAAACAACAATTAACAATTCTTCGAACCGAAGATCACCCGAAAATCGTAGGCCGTCCGAATTGAATAATCAAATCGGGTCAATCCGACCAAAAAATTCAAATTTGGACACGAAACCGAGCGACGGTCACGCCGGACCTCGATTTTGTAAATCTTCGGTCAGTAAACCGCAAGAATTAGCTATGTCGGACGATACTACATATTTTGAACCGATAATCGTTTTTAATCCGCTCAATAGTTCATTTTAAATGTTTGAAAATGCATGTTTTGTTTCTCCTAACTTGCTTGTGCAGTGCAGGGAAGTTCCAATGAAGGCGGGGATTTTGTCCCATTACTAATTAGCGGTGGCTGTTTTTATTCGAATTCATAAATAAATTAATAAATTAATAAATATTTATTTGCCATTTCATATGTTTTTACATGTTTTAAACCAGCTTTTACTTGTTTTTACATTCCCTAAGCCCTTTTACATGTTTTTACACTTTTCAAACCCACGTTTTATGTTTTTACACTTTCTAAACCAGCTTTACATGATTTTACACGTATAGGTTGTAGAAAATGAGAGCGCGACGCAGGGAAGCGACACGAGAGGGCGACAGGATCGCCAATAAGATGCGCGCGCCAAAACGAGGAATGTTAGAAAGGATTAAAGATTAAAAGATTAAAACAAGTTCTTTGTAAAATAATGTAAAATAAAACCATTCCTCAAGGTTACTTAAACTACCATTCCTGTTTAAAATTTAGAACTTTTTGGACATGTGGCCATTTTGGATCATTCATTTTAAAGTTTAATCAAGTTTCAAAAGAGTAGTTTACAAAAAGTTTACAGAGTCATTAGGTGTAAAATCATGTAAAGCTAGTTTTTTAAATGTTTTTACACTTTTCAAACCCGTTTTTAACCACGTCCACCTATTTTTCAACAATTTTATTGTCCGATACCGTCGTTATGGCGCTGCACGCACACCAACAGTAGCGTATAAAAACGTGAATCCACCAACACACCATTCACATTCAGCCCTACCACCATCACACGAACTAACAAGCAAATCACATTGAAATATGCCGATCAGTAAATCCCTCTGCCTAAAACACTTATGCCACAAAACAATGGCCGAAAACTTCGACCAACTACAAGACGAAATTGCACAACTACGTAAGCGACCAATCGACTCTTTTCTTTTTCCAAAACACTCATTTTCTAATTTCCTAATTCATCCCCAGCAACGAAACTAATCGAAGACATCTACGACGACAGAAATTCCCTAAATTTTCAATTCAGCGCCGCGCCGCACGAAATCTTCTTGCACAGCGACAAGCGCGAAATCGAACTATACTTCAAAACCAAACCGACGAAAATCCCGTACGATTGCAACGTTGTACACCGAATAACGTCCGTCTGCACGAACCTCAGATGCTTGAAAATCACCAACGTCTTCTCCGTTTCCAGCGCCGACTGGATCAATCTCTTCCGCGCCGTCACCCGCATCGAAACCGTCGACGTCCGGAGCACGTCGTGTTGCGATTCGGTCTTGACCACGATCGGCAGCAACTGCCCGCAACTGCGCGACCTGAACTTGTCGTCGTGTTCAAACATCTCCGACACCGGAATCCGCAATTTGTGCACTTTAGGACCGCAGAACATGAAAATCGTCAAGTTTGATATTTCGGACACGTGGGTCACCAAAGAAGGGTGTTTGGTCGCACTGCAAAACCTCCCGTTCTTAAAACGCTTCATATGTCGTAGCCGGTATTTATCTGACGCGGCGGCGAACGTGTTTCGGACGCTCGTGTCGTGCGACCAAACGTTCGCAACGGTCGAGCACATCGATTGCGGCGAAATCGGAACGATAAACGACTGGAAAGCGCTTCGGAAGACGTTTCCGAGTTTGTCCGGACTCGATTTGGACGGGGAATCGGAGCCAATTCGTTTCGATTCGGTCGCGGCGTTGGTGGATTCGTCTCCGTGTCGTTTGACGCATCTGGTGCTGTCGGACGTCGCGTCCGTCGACGTGGCAGCCATCGGGCGTCTGTTTCCCGACTTACGCGTGTTAAAACTTTTCCGAAACGGATACGATTTCGAGGGGGGTTCGTGTTCGGGCGACTACAGCGACACGTTCAAGTGTTTGGTCAAGCTGGAGGTTGTGGACACCGATGTGGAGGAGTCGCCACTTCCGGACTTTTTTTTGCGGATGTTGTTGGAGAATTGTCCACGTTTGCAGAAGTTGGTGGTCATCTGGTGCGACGCTTTGAACGATCGAGTGTTTGGGGATTTCGTGGAGAGGAATCCGTTGACGGAGTTGAGGGAATTGAGGTTGAGCAATTGCGATGCGATTGGTGTGCGCTCGTTGCTGCGGATTTTGGGTGTGGAGAATCCGTTGGGTTTTGTGGCGGTTGAGAATTGTCGAAAGATAGGGCGGAGGGAGCTTAGGATGATGGAAGAGTTCGTTAGGGATCGGGCGATGTATGTGGAATTTAGCTTTACAGAATACGGCGATTGGTGAAGAAATCAAATTGAAATAAATCTATTGAAATAAATCTATTGAAATTGTAGTTTTCAGCTTTGCATTGGTGTGGACACAAAATAAACGAGTTGTAGCAGGATGTTGCAAACTTAACAAGTGATTTATTTAAAACAGCTCACAGTATTTACATGAAAAAGGTTTGGCACGCTGTTGGTGCATTTAACGGATTAGTAAAACGTTTACGATAGGTTAACGCGCTACACAGAAATCATTCGAATAAACCTCAAACAATCAAAATTTATTTATTAAAAACCATATAAATCCTTAAGAAACAATCAAAATCCATGTAAATCCTTAAAAAACAATCAAAATTCATGTAAATCCTATAAATAAATAAATAAAATCTATGTTAATCCTTAAAAATTGATGAAAATCCACATAAATTGTTCTAACACCTAAATGAATACAGTTTTATGAATATATACAAAATTATAAACAATAACATGGAGAATTTATTCCTTGCTTTACTGCAATGTACGTAAAATTACTGTGCAGTGCAGGGAAGTTCCAATTAAGGCGGAGTTTCTGTCCCATTACTCATTGGGGCTGTTCCTATTGCGCGCGATCCTGTTGCGCGCGGACCAAAATGGGTTCCTTTTGCGCGCAGTTCCTATTGCGC
>JAQIXU010003038.1:0-10164 GCA_034701245.1 Strigamia transsilvanica
TATATTTATAGTATATTTATAGTATATTTATAGTATATTTATAGTATATTTATAGTATATTTATAGTATATTTATAGCATATTTATAGCATATTTATAGCATATTTATAGCATATTTATAGTATATTTATAGTATTGTTTGTCATTCAACACCATTTCATGAATAAATATATTTCAACTCTGATTTTGATATTAAAAATGAATTTTAAACCCCAATTTAAAGATTATTAATTTAATAAAAAATGGGGTCCCATTGGACTTCAATAAGCCCTAGGCCCCAAAAAACCTAGATCTGCTCCTGGCTGACCCTCTTGTTTAGAAGTCCCTTACCTTTGTCTCATTAATTGTCTAAGCATGAGGTTATGGGCAGTACATGCGCTCTTTTGCTCCAAGTCATCCAATACGTTGTTCCAAATTGTGGCCAAAGTAAAAGGAACCACGGTAGCAAATGTAACTCGGCCTCAACACTTAGAAAAGAGGAACACCGAATTTCCAATGGGTCCCGCTTTCAGCTTCCACTAAGGTCCAAAGGCCTGACTATAGTAAACTAGGCCTACAATGAAAGTAGGCGATTTTGTATATGTTGTAAAATGGTTGTGGTTTAGACAAGACAGTTATAGCAAAGATTCAGACAAAATCGATCTGTTACCGGAAATACCGCGTGTATACACTCGCTGTAACAGTAGTATTAGTGACTTTCCAATGATAGTACCGCTTGTCAAATTATCCAGACTCATTAGCGATTGAATTAATTCTGGCCTAGATAGTTAGCTACATTCCATTCGTGTCTCACAGTAGCGAAGCGCCATCTAAAATCGATCTTTGTACAGTGTGCCAACCGTCACTCTCTTTACTTTTATAATATCGTTGTACTAAACAAATGATGCTCTACAACTTTGGATTGCGTTGTTACTTTTTAAGTTACAATGTGAAAAAGCATGACATCTTGTTCAAAATTGTAGGCTCAGGAAAATCTAATGGAAGGCAAACATGTCTGGAGCAGAAAAGTATTTGGGTTTCTGTACCAGCTACTACATTGTGCTTTTCTTATTTGATTATTGTGTGCTGTCAATGGTAATGACTATTTTGTCAGGATGATTTTCAGCTGAAATGTCCTCCTGATTTAATTTGACTATCAATTATTACAGTTGATGTGTTTTGTTTCACGTTACACTAACCTAGCAGTAAGTTCTTACGAACAATAGGTGATACAATAAGATTTTTTACTTGGTTTAATATTTTAATTAATCATAAACTTGGTTTGCAACCCATTGTCTAAGCAGTTGTAAAAGCAAAATGAAATAAAACAAGTGAAAAACGTATTGGTTATCATTGAAACTAGGTTGCTTTTTCGTAAGTCTACTATCTTTATCACTTGCAAATGCTGATGGAGTTGGTGGTTAAAGTCTTAGCGATTTTTATATGCTGCACGAATCAATATACACCAATCAATGCTTGTGTAGAGGGTCTTTACCAAAGTTGTCCTCCGGGTTTCACTCGACTGCATAAGGGGTGTTACCACTTTTCGGAAGAGCATGCTGGGGACTGGTTCGGAGCAATTGTTTATTGTGGAGGGTTAAATGCGGATTCAGTGAGCATCGAAACGCGTGAAGAATCTGTTGCAATTTGGAATCGTATTGGTGAACTACACAGGCACAGTGAGTAGATAACAACAGTTCGCGCCCAGTATCTTGATGCCAAATTTAAACTGCGCATTACATTCTAGTAGGATAATCGACGGTTATTAATCGTATAACATAGTCGTGATACTACCTATTTGGGCCTAAATGGCAGTTCCAAAAAATACACTCAACCCTCGCTTTACGGCCTAGATCGGTTCCCGAAAAGTTGGCTGTTATGGAATTTTCCGATTTTTGGCCGTATATCGAAAATATTAGGCCGCAAATCGAAATTTAGCCATAATGGCACATGGCCGTTATGGCGAAACACCGTATAAAGAGCGGCCGTGTAAAGGCGGATTTTTCGAAGCTAAAACTCAAACCTTCTAACGATCAAAAGCAGTGACGATTTTATTGCTGACGTCAACGTGGCAATCAGTAACGCTTAGCATTATAGTCAGTAAATTTGCACTTTTGCTTATTAGAACTCGTCACTATGAAATGGGCAATAACACACAGGGCGAAGTGAATGGTGAGCAATTGCTACAAGTTCTACAAATATTATTGCGCACTTTTGGTGCCATTTTCAACATCTTTTAACAGTTTTTTCCATTTTTATGGGATTTTCGCCTGGGACATTTGTGAACAATACTGGGTATGTTTTTTGGTTTTACATCTTACATTTATCATTTCACAAATACTGTTGAACAACAACCGGAATTAGGAAATCATTTCTGCAGAACGGGATGTGCAGTATGAATTTGGCATCAAGACACTGCGCACAAACTGTAGAGGAATGTGACAAGTGTCTGAATATTTTGCAGAGGCATTTATAATTTTACTAAATCCATCTAAATCCTTCTGAATCTCCAAGAATATCTTCTAAATCCCAAAAAGATTCAGAATATTTCTCACTTGAATTGCTGATTGTCATATACCCTCGTTTTTATTTCTGCTTACACTGTTAGTACTGTAAGTGCATACTTGTAATTTTTCGATTTCAGATCCAGTCTCTTACTGGACTTCGGCTACTAATCTCTATCCTGGTTATACAATGGCAGTAGGCAATTACGGGTGGGTATATAGTGGAAAGGAATTGACGTATGCGAATTGGTGTCCAAGGGAACCAAACAATGTTGGCTACGTCGAAAATTGCATTCACTTATTGCATTTTAGAAATGGTTTTAATTGTTGGAATGATAAAAATTGTAAAGGTACTACGAACAGTGGCACAAAAATACGTTACCTATGTGAATTGAGACCTTCTCTTAAAGTTCAGTAGTAATTGGTTATTTTAATACATTGGTGAAAAATAAAAAATGTCAAGCAAAACAAATGTCTTTTGATTTCTTAAAAAGTCGTGCATAAACTCGCAGCATCTTCAGATAGTTATTACTTTAATGTCTTAAGAATTCAAGGATACATGACATTAATGGCATATTTTAGGCTGGCAGTGCAGTCATGCAGCATTTTTTTCCTTCAGCAGGACAACATTTTAGCCACCCAGGACATAGTAGATCCCAAGTACAACTTCCGCATCCTACATATGTACCGGTAACAAATAATGGACAAGTTCCTGGTTTTTCCAATTGGGGAGTAGTAGTAGTTATAGATGTTGGTTCAGTAGTAGTAGTAGTAGTAGTAGTTGTTGGTTTAGTAGTAGTAGTAGTTGTAGTGGTAGGGGTGGTAATAGTAGTTGTAGTGGTAGGGGTAGTAGTAGTAGTTGTAGTGGTAGGAGTGGTAGTAGTAGTTGTAGTGGTAGGGGTGGTAGTAGTAGTTGTAGTGGTAGGGGTGGTAGTTGTAGTGGTAGGGGTAGTAGTAGTTGTAGTGGTAGTGGTAGGGGTAGTAGTAGTCGTAGTGGTGGTAGGGGTAGTAGTAGTTGTAGTGGTAGGGGTAGTAGTAGTTGTAGTTGTCGGTTCAGTAGTAGTAGTTGTAGTTGTTGGTTCAGTAGTAGTAGTAGTAGTAGTTGTAGTGGTAGGGGTAGTAGTAGTTGTAGTGGTAGGGGTGGCGGCAGTTGTAGTGGAAGAGGTGATGACTGTTGTACCTGTTGAGGACAATGGAACACAATGTCTTCTTTTCGCTATTGCTTGGCGACGTCGTCTTGCTAATGGAGGGTCTGGAGGATCTGCTGGAGGGTCTGGAAGGGCTGGATTGACTGCTGAAGGGTCTGGAGTGGCTGTTGGAGGGGCTGGAGTAGCTACTGGAGTGGCTGGATCAGCTGAAGGAGAGGCGGGAGGAGGTGCTTTTGAAATGCCAACAGGGAACCTGATAAATGTTGATTCAGTGGCTTCAAAAAGCCATAATAAAGGGATACTTGCTAAGATGCAGGGCCTATAAATGTAACAAAGTTAGAAAATGTGAGAAAATGTTTCGTACTAATACAGGACATCATTGACAACCCTAATGTTTTACTTCATTTTCTGATATCGATCCAACGCCGTGTGAAATGCAGCCGATTGTAATTTGGAGAGATAAACTATGGACTGTCGTGGTAAATTTAATCAAGAGTGATTTGTTATTCATAATACATAGGTGGTGCAACAAGAGGCAATCGAATATCAATAAACAAAAGAAGTGGATGGACACTCCAATTACTTTAGTAGAAAAGTTTCTATTCTTATACAAGTTTTATGGATGGTTTATTTTGCACTTTAATGTACTTTACGTCAAATTTCAGAGTAAGAGCTCAAATGCAGCTGTTTTATTCAACAAGAGTACAAAAACACTATTTTTTTAAATACCGAAATAGACATATTTTTTCGAGATTTAGATATCGAATACTGGTTTTAGGACTTGTCACAAGTTACATGTGTCTTGTTTGCCTCAGAGCGCGATCTAGTCTGTAGACGGCCCTGTATCCTTCACAGCACCACCTAGTGTATGTAACTAAACCCAGATTAGCATCAGTTCCATGATGCATGGTTGTCCTTTATCGGCTCCATCGCCTAACTTCAATCAAGTTTGCAGAACATGTCAACCACCAGAGGGCGTACATGCATGCACAATGGACAAATATCTATGGGGATTAATGTCGTTACTATCGGTAGTAACGGCATTAATCCCCATAAATATTTGTAAGCATTCGTCAAATGACGAGGTTTTAACGAATTACAGTACAGCCTCGCTTATCCGGCATAAACGGGCGGGCAGAACGACGGATGAGCGAAAATGCTGGATAAGCGAGACTCTACTGAAATTCATGTTTTAAACCCCCATCATCAATTTGCAACATTCTCCACTCACACTTGATCATCATTGTACATTATTTGGTAATTTACTAGTTTAGTGTCCCCGAGATTCTAATGCCAACCTAACCTAACCAATGTAGGTTAGGTTAGGTTGGCATTAGAATCTCGGGGCCGCTAAACTAGGAAATTACCAAATGATGTATAATGATGCACAAGTGTGAGTGGAAAATGTTTTTACCCATTATTATGTCGATTCCCGTAGCTTTTTTTTTTTTTGGGGGAGGGTGGGACGCCGGATAATACGGAGTGCCGGATAAGCGAGTGCCGGATAAGTGAGGCTCTACTGTATGACATTTCACGCTAACTTATATTTTAACAATTATATTACAGTTGGATGGCGATCTGCCTCTATTGGGCTGGCATTAGCTTAGAACAGGGGTTTTCAACTAAAAAGTGTCCAAGGGCCAAAATTTATACCATCATAATTTTGTTTTTAAACAAAACACATCTCGTGAGACCTCGCGTTTGTACACCAGCCGAACGAGTCTACTTACCATAGCATCTAGCTGAGAAGTGGAACGAAATAAGACTCACGCCGATACACAAGTTGTTATTAAAACAAAGCGAAATAAAATGTATTACTGAATGATGATGATCAGTTAGAACTTTCATGGATACTTTACTACAGAAGAGTACTTTTCCACAAAGCTTCGAGGACCGCAAGAAAAGGCATCGCGGGCCGCCTGTTGAAAACCCCTGGCTATAGGAACACAACATAAAGGTGCTAAGAAATTCCTTTTGGTGCAAACCAACAAAGCTATTGGACAGACTCTCCAGTATTCCGCCAAGATCCTGTTTCTAAAGGTCAAGTGTACTTGCACATAATATTAATCTTGTTATTGTTGCCAATATCAATAAAATAATCGTTATCCAACTCAACATTTACATAAACTCTCCAGAAATCCTTAAATTTATTCCAAAATTCATTGGAAGAGAGTCACCATGTTTCGTAGTTAATTTTCTTTGCAAAACAGCAAAACAGAAATTGAGGAATTTTGTTTGAAAGTACGATATATCGTTTTATTTTATAAATAAATCCAAAAATCCAGTTATGCAATTGGTTTTTTTTTCCCCAAACAAAATATAAAATTTCAGATTTTTCGTCACCAAACATCCTCAATTCACAACTGCCGTGTAAAAAAGAAGAAACAAACAAGTTTACTTTACTCCACGAATTTCGTATTCGACCGGCGTGTACACATACAGTAGATATATATATACTCGTACTAACATGGCAGCAAATGGACATCGTGGTCAATTTACGATTAGATGGATGCTCGAGCCTCCCTCCGGTGGTCCATTAACTATTGCTCTGATGGAAATGTAAACCCTGTCAGAACATCATCCATCACATCCGCCGTATTATAGGAGTAAACTAACCACATGAGCCTTGCCAACCGTCGTTGAACCGCAGCAGTCAAAACATATCAACTGCGCATATTTATCCATTGATTTAACCAGTGCGTGGTAATTCGTTTGTTCAGCCTTGTTAATGCCCTTGAACAGTGTATAATTCTCCCATTTCTAAAAATCAATTGAATGAGGCATGCAGGGTCACTTCATGAATTGTAAATTACCACCCGTCATCCAGATAATATGCAAAATAGAGTCAAACTACTCTTCATGCTTATCAAACTCGTAGCAGGCAATGCACACAAACGCTGGGCCTGCGGGGTACCATTTCAGATTGACAGCACCAATGGGACAAAAAAAATAAACATTGATATTTGTATTCACCTTTGATCATTTAAAGCCAAAATCTTTTTTTTTTAAAACAAATATTGCAATTTGACAAATTGTACATAAAAAACCATTTAAAAAATGATCCAAGAGGAGGGGAGGGGGGGAATAATACGGCAAATCAATATTAAACGTAAATTAAGATAAAAATGAATCTTTATTTGATGTGATTTTCTGCAATAAAATTATTGGATGTTTAAACCTTATCTACAATTCAATCTAAAAGATTGCTATTTTTCAACGCATCGTTCCAATAAATCGATAAAACTTTTTCATTGTTGATTGTTTCCCCTTGTTTAGGCTCTATTCAATTTGAATGTGCATGCCTAAGAAAAGAATCTGAACAATTTAATAAAAGCAAAAACAAACAAAACAAAACAAAACAAAACTAAACTAATCTAAAAATTTAAATTAACTCGCAAAAAAAAAAAAAAAAACGTTTTCATTTCACATCAATATTTTGAGAAAAAGAATTCACACAATTCTGCTTATCGATGCCAAAATTATACTATTCAAAGAAAAACGAGATTAGAAATTTGAAAAATCATCGATTTATCATCGGCAACCATTCACCAAGCCGTATTACTTCTAGCAGCTCGCAGTCATTCATGTCTTCAACTCATACAAACAATCATCAACATTCCATGCCAAATGGTGAAATGACCCTTGGCGCCAGCAGTGCAATACATGAAAGCAGACTGTCGACAGTCAGCGAGATTCTCTTTATGAGAGTCCAACGGTGCTCGGCCCCTCACATTTCGAGCCAAAAGTCTCTGTCATCACACAGTCGGAGCGCGGGTTTTCACGAGGAAATGCCGTGGAGGAGGGGAGATTTGCTCGCAATGGCTACGGCAGCAGATGTTGAGCCAATAGACGCACGGATATAGAAAGAGGATTGAGAAGTGCGGCGACACATTTGGCTGCTTGCCATTATCAAACTGGACGATATATGACCGCATTAAAAAATTTGTCCCAGCGGACAATTTGCTCTCCACTCCACGTAAACAGCCATCGACAACTAATGTACCAATAAACGTGAATCTAAGTAAGAAAACCCCAAGAGATGCCCTGACACGCACAATAACATGCAATGTCCCAAGCCTTCTAAAGATGAAATCTTGCACTTGCAACACGCCTTTCGGTCGTGGTTATGAATACTAAAATCCTTTCCATGACTCAACTCCTTCCAAGTTTCTCTGCCCACCAAAGACGAGAGAAAAAAAAATTGGAAAAAAGAAAAAAAATCACCATCCACTTCATGAATCGATAGACGTAAATCACGGTCCAAAAAACGTATGTACGATCAGGCGAATACCTTTTCGCCATTTAACATTCCCAAAATGCCAAACTCCGAACACACCCGATAGAAAAATTGTTACAACTGACTAAAGCAGGCATCACCCGAGAAACCTTTAAGCTTTTTCTCAATGCAATTTTCTTTTTCCTTTCAGTTCTACTAAGAAAATTCCCTTATACGAAATCAAATTCGTCGAAGAAATATTTCCTTTTCCAATTTTATTTTGTTTTGAGACAAAAGATAAATGTAGACAGTAATTACGCCCAGAAATTGCATATTTTTGTCTCTACTTGCCCATCTTTCCCGCTAAAAAAAATTTTTTTTAGATGATAAATAAAACCTGTCCGCACAATTACAAAATTGTTGTTGTCATTTGCAAACACGAAATTTGAGATATAGGGTTAACAGATGCCTTCGTGGCACGACTCTCTCAGGCTTGACTCTCAGCGAATGGTAGCCAAGATAGGAAGAGTCGCCGGTCATTTCCTTGGAGAATCTGTAAGGTCAGACCAGTAAAACGAAGAACAAGACATAAACGCGGGAGTCTTCCTTCCTGATGATTGCAGTTTCAAGCAGATAACGCGCATTAATTCTTTTTTTCATGGGGAATGTAAATACGAAATTACAAAACAAAAAAATTAAAACGTTCAGTCTTTTAACTATGTTTTTCGTTCCGTTTCTGCCACTTCCGCAATTCCGCTTGCAGTGAAATTGAATCAGTTTTGAAATGTACGTTCTTTTTAAGAGGTAAAAAGAAAATGTTGACTCAGATTTAAACTTCATGGAAAAAAGAATGTCCTTAGGAAAAAAAGGCACTTTAGAAACGTTAACAAACAATAAAATCAATAAGAAAAAGTTGAAATTTATCAAATTTTACATTCAATTATCTGAAGCAACATTTCCTAAACAATGAGAATGTTAGTGCAACACCAACCTGCCATTTTTAACAACAAATTTTATTTATTTATTCCTTTGCAGAGGGCAGTAGCACCCTGCCAATACGCTTGACAAGAGGCCAAGCCCCTGTCATTACTAGCAGAAACAAGGTTAGTGAGTGGCCAAGTACCCAAGGGAATATTGCTACAGAAGTCACAAACAACGCAGGTAATAATTAAATATGTATATGGCCGGCGATTTGGCTGTAAAGGTCATGCAAAAGTTGTACATGTTTGCAGCTGTTGGATAAAAAAAATTGTCAAATAAAAATCCCCATTTTCTCTACGCTCGCAGAGACTGCATTCAAAACCATCACCAAACTTGAAGAATAGTAAACATACAGTTACCACGTTTACATGTGCCAAGTTTTCCAGATAAGGAAAAGTTCGAATTTTATTTATCTGGACAACCGTGTGTGTTTACATGGCATTAGTTTTCTGGTAAAGATGACGTCATGTGTCACAAAGTGAAATATTGTCCATAATGCAGTTCGGTTATCAGGAACAACAAAATGGCTGTCGATTTATTTCAACCCCTAAACAAACCAAATTTAGCTCATGTAACTTCTCCCAAAAGCAAGAACTATTAAAATATATGACAAAATCCAGGAATACGTCATTTTCGTTTTAGTTGATTCTATTTTGGTGGCATTTTTAATGCAACGCAAAATACTGAGGTACATACGTCACTTTTCCGCATGAATGGGTGTTTACATTGCAATTTGCAATGCGCAAAATGCCCAAAATCTACCTCAAACAAGTGGAATTTAGCTTTCTAGATAAGTACATCGTTTCCAGAAAACTGATGTGTTTACATGATCAGTTTTCTAGAAAAGAGAAATTCGGATTTTCACTTATCTAGAAAACTGTGTACACGTAAACATGGTAATTGATCCCAAATATTTAGAATACAATGTTAGATTATAAGCTCCAAAAGACTTAAATATTAAAGTACCCCACATGATTCAAAAATATACTGTATATATACATTGAATAATATATAGCATTCCGCAAGATTTAAAAAGATTATTTGTATATTAAATAATACATTTTATAATATAATTGAGAAAAATGAATTCTGACAATGCATTTGTAATTCTCTAACAATAGTACTTTAAAATACATTTTAGATAATAATACTATTGTGGAATGCATTTCACAATACATTTTACAAAATATATTACCGTATTTCTTCCATTTGTCCGCAGGCCTCCACTAGCCCGCGGACCTCGAATAACGCGCGGGGTAGAATTAAAAATTGCAAATAACGCGCGGACCTCGTATAGCGCGCGGGACTAATGTCACGTTTCCGAAACGTATCGGGAA